>PVIR01022140.1:0-28597 GCA_004026965.1 Petromus typicus
GTTACTAAGAAGAAAGGTTTATTTTAGCTCCTGGTCTTAGAGGTGTCAGGCCAGGGCCAGCTGGCCTGTCCTCTGGGGCCCGTATCGGGGCGGCATATCACGTGGAGAGCTCCAGCGAGGGAAAGCAGCTCCCCTCAAGCCCCTCGGAAGCAGAAGGAGTGGAAAAGATGAAGGGTCTCAACTTCCGCTTCGAGGCCACGCCCAGTGACCTCACTTCCTCCCATGAGGCCACACCCCTTAAAGGTCCCTCCACCTTCTAAAGCGGATGAAGCCCCCAACACGTTGTTCTTTATGAGGGTGCATCTCCATATAGCAGGAAAATAAAGGTTAACAAGAAAAGGGAATGTGGAATCTCAGGGTATCCTGGGTGCTGTAGAAGACACACCTCAGTTTGCTCACCAAAATATCTGGAGATGATTCAGAAAGTCCATGTGCTGGACAGGTTATTTGTCTTGTGATATAATTGGTGTTATTTTAATCTTTCATTGTATATTTATCTAATCTCTTAGTACTCACTTTGTGTAAATATATGGGAAAAACCCAAACCACTGACATTTACTTATCTGGCTAAATTAAAGTGTGTACTAGACGAGTAAGATCAATGGGAACCATCCCTGGTGATACCAACTGCAGCAGGATGAATGTTTATCTTTGTGCAACTGGAAACTCATTAAATATTTAATGAAGCCTGGGGTTGGCACAGACAGGCGCTGGGAGGAGGCATGAAACTACAGAACCATATGGGTAGCAATTTGTGTGAATCCAAAAACTATCAAGGTTTAAAATTTTTTCTAACTTGTTTCTTTGAGCCTAAGGGTTGAAATCAGGGCTTCTGCACTGGGTTATACACTCGAGCTTTTTATACTTTATTTTGAGACAGGGTCTTGCTAAGTCATTAGCAAGTCATAAGTCAAGCGCAGGCTGGGCTTGAATTTACAATCTTCTTACCTCGGCCTGGGTTTACAGCAGTGTTCCGCTTGCCTGATAGTGACTTGTTCCGATCACAAGAAAGAAGGAATTCCAGAAAGAGAAATGTTCTGCGCATATCTACAGGTGTGTTTTTAAATAATTGTTAAAAGACTTTTAGAATTTTAAAATAATTATCCATGGGCTGGGGATGTAGCTCAGTGATTCTGCACCTGCCTGGTAAGCACAAGGTCCTAAGTTCCACCCCTGGTACCATTAAAAAAAAATTGAAATAGTTAATCATAGTATAAGACATTCATAATCCCATTTTTCTGGGTGAAAATGCGGGAAAGAAAATTGTAAAAGTCAGTGGGCTAAGCTTTGGAAACAGCTCAGGATTTTACTAGGCTGCTCAGGCGTTGAATCTGACCATACTCTTCCGTGGAGCCGAGATTTTGGTTTTCTTGTTCACTCAGAGGGGAAATCGAGCGCATGGCAGACGTGCTGGGTCTTCAGCCAGTGTCTGAAGCTCAGAGTGGTGAGAAAGCGAGGGAGACATTTTATTTGATCTGCTTTTTTTTTTTTGAGACAGGGTCTCACTTTGTAGTTCAGGCTGGCCCTGAGCTTAGCTTCCAACTCACATCACAGCAATCCTCCTGCCTCTGCCTCGCGAGTGCTGGGATTACAGGCGTGAGCCACTACACCTGGCACTGTGGTATGTGGTACTGATTGCTGCTGGGTGTGAGTCTCCACGCCCAGTATTGTATGTGGTTACCGGGGATCGAACCCAGGTCCTTGCAGTTGCAAGACAGGCGCCGGAATCACTGAGCTAAATCCCTGGCCCCTGATCTGCTTATTAAATTGGAATGCTTTCTCTGTTTTTTTGCAGTGTTTAGGACATTTCAGAGCAGTTTTATTTTAATATTTAGTAGTACACATTTGCAATACATCCCAATAACATTTATCATGAAAATTGGTACATGTACATAATACATCCTAATTCTTTTTATATCTTGTTCCCTGCTCTTTCCTCTGCCCCCTATGTTAGACAACCTTCCATCAGTCGGAACTAGCTATCAACTCTTATTTGCAGCCCAGGCTGGGTAATTGAGTGACTCAGTGAGATTCTGCCTTGAAATAAAAATGAAATATAAAAAAGTTTGGGAATTTAGTTCAATGCAAAGTTCCTGGGTTCAATAGCCAGGAGTACAAAAACAAGACCAAAAAATAAAAATAAAAGCAAAACCCAAATAAAGTATCTCACCATGTTAGGATGAATATTATCCAAAGGCAAAGACTCGCGTTGGGTAAGCGTGTGGGCCGAAGGGCCCTGTTGTCCACTGTCATATTTTTGTTTTTGTGATAGTCAGGATTGAACTCAGGACCTTCCCATTGAGCCCTGGCCCTTCCTGGATTTTTTATTTTGTGTCAGGATCTTGCTGAGATGCGAAACTGCACAGAATGGGTTTGAATTTGTGATCCTCCTGCCCCAGCCTCCCTGCGGGGTGACAGGCACGCCGACACACCTGGAGTCTCTTAACTTTTGCCAGCCTTGTGGTTGGTTGGGCCATTCTAATGTTGCCCCGTATGCATTTCATGGAGTCTAATTAGGTTGCAATCTCCTCATCTCTATTAGCCACGTGACTTCACTGTTTATGAGGATTCCAGTGCTGAGTCTTTAGCTCATTTTTACATTGTGTTACCTTTTTTCCCTTAATGATTTTGAAGCGCTCCTATAGAAGTTCAGGTTACTACACATTAAATGCTCTTGTTAAAATACTGCTCCTGAGTTGTGTCTTTAATGTTTTGTTATACGGTCAAGCTCATCAATACATCTGTCACCACGCAGCCCTAAGTTCGATTACGTGGTAAGAACATAATATTTAGTCTTAGCAAATTTCAGGCCCAGTGCTCAATACAGTGCTGCTCTGTACAGTTTCGGCTCTGCCAGACCCTTGGGGCCCCAGCCCCAGACGCCTTTCATCTGGATTTTCGAAAAACGTGGTGCTCTACTTATTGGGGTTTTGATAAAATTGAATTGAATCCATAGATCACCTTGGGTAGCACAGAATTTTTTCAACCTCTATTTTCCCTTCCTAAGTATGAAAGTCACTGTCCCAAGATGGAAAAGCATGCTCCGTGGGCTACTTTGTGTAACTTGAGTAGAGTGTCGTTAAGTTGCCTGGGTTGGGCCTGACCCACCTTACCCCTTCTCCCTTGGCCCGGCGGCCCCGGAGAGTTGGGATTCCGGGGCTGCGTCACCTTCCCGGTCCTTAGAGCTTCCAAAAGGTAGGACTAGGGGTAAATAACTCAGCTTTTGTTTTCCTGGGACTCTGTCTCTGGATCTAAAGGACAGTTTTTCTGAGTGAGTGTTCCAGACGGGCAGTTTTTGTTTTGTTTTATTCTTCAGCACTTGGACTATATCATCCCTCTCCCTCTAGCCTGTGAGGTTTCATCAGTTTTTTTAAATTTCTCATGAGTGTATCCTCAAGTCTAAGAAATTATCTTCCCCTCAAAGCACCAATACAGTGTTTCTGTGATTTCTAGTTGTAAAGAATGAATCCAGTTTCGAGCTGTACACTTCTCAGTGATCACAGCCGTGGCCACAGCCCGTGTCCCCACTTCTCCGAGGGAGATGGTCACAGTTGCCACACAGCCTGATGCATGGCATACACCAACCTTCCTTAGAAAACGGATCATAGAAGGAAGGGATTTAAATACCCTGGGACAAAATGGCCAGGCCCTCTCTTAGGGTCAGGCCCTCTTCAGTGGTGTGGAAAGAGAAAAGGGAACAACTTAGACGACACTGAAAAACAGAGACATCTAGGGCCGGGGATTTAGCTCAGTGGTTCTGGCGCCTGTCTTGCAAGCGCAAGGGCCCGGGTTCGATCCCCGGTAACCACATACAATACTGGGTGTGGAGACTCACGCCCTGCAGCAACCAGTACCACATACCACAGTGCCGGGTGTGGTGGCTCACGCCTGTAATCCCAGCACTCGGGAGGCAGAGGCAGGAGGATGGCTGTGATGTGAGTTGGAGGCTGATCTCAGGGCCAGCCGGAACTACAAAGCGAGACCCTGTCTCAAAAAAAAAAAAACAAACAAACAAACAAACAAACAAACAAACAAAAAAACAGAGACATCTAGAGACATCTCGAGACATCTTACCTCTCTCTCTCTCTCATAATCATTACAATTTGTCAAGTTGGAAAACTTTGACACTATGGAATTTCTGATGAGAAGTGAATATGGATAATAAGTCTGTACGTGCAAAGTGATACGTGCAGAAATATATTCAGTAGCATGCTGTGTGGGCCAGCGATCCAACATCCCGTTCCTGTGAGATCCAAGTGTGTTTTAACTTTGGTGTCTTTAGCACTCATTGACTGATTTCTCCACTGCCACATTTCTCACCAATTTATACGACTATGAGGTGATATTTTTGTAAGTTTATTTTTATTTTTTAATTGAATAGAATTGATGAACAACATATATATTAATTGTTTTGAGATACAGAAACATTGTGAAATTACTATGATCCACTCATTAAAATATTTATGTGCACATACTTATCATAATTCTTAATTTCCTTCACTTAGAAACATTTTGGAAAAGCATGAGTTAAAAAATACTTTAAAAGAAATAGACAAGCTATGAAACGATGTTTGATGTTGGATGCCTTACAGTGATACCATAGTGACCTCAAGAGGATGATTTGCACTTTTAATATTTTTTTCAGGCTCAGAAACTTGAAAGAATTTAATGATGACTGGAAAGTGTGGAATTCAACCCTGGACTTTACATAGCACTCAGAAGTGAAAAATAAATACAGAGTACAATGTCCTGTGACTTCTATGCTTTGAGTTTGAAGAATAGCGACCAAATACTGTTCATCTGTTCAAGAAATTTGTAAGCAAATGAGGAATAAAATACAAATTAAAATGAACCAGAATTATAAAACAGAGCAACAAATAATAGTCTGTTTTTGTGATTTTGTGAGTGAAGTATAGATTTTGCCAGGGATAAACAAAGTCAAGTCAGATTTCATCTAGAGAGCTTATTAAACAAATAAAATATGTACTTCAGTTTATTTAAATGTAACATTGGAGCGATAACATCACTTATTTTGCAAGCTTGAAACAGTAGATTAATGCAGAGGACTTAGCACATCGAGCATGTAGCTCAGGCCGCCAAAGAGGTCTAAAGCATTGGCAGTCATTCTCAAGGTGGGGCAAATGAACATTGAAAGTACGGTCATGACTCCTGTTAATTCTAAAGTGAAAGCAAAATTACACTCGGATGGAAGGTGTGTAATTAAGGAATTACTGCAAAGGTCAGTCACCAGGTGAAAGCAGGTGAGAGTGTCACAACCTCACGAGGCCAGGTGGGATTAAGGCTGGAAGCAAGTTAAACACTGGTGGTGGAAAGGAGCTTGCCAGCCGTTGGCTGGAACTAAAGCTTAGACCCGAACTTGTGTCACTTGTGTCCCCGGTCGGCACCTGGCGGAGCAGAGGAGGAAGCAGGAAGCTGCCGGGTGACCCTCTGGCTCTATCAGACCACAGCTGCGGCAGAAGGTCTTCATTTTTATTAGTATTTATAGAAATAAACATCACGGTCAGTCTGCATCTCGCATCTGAGTGTGGCCCTCCAGTACTCCAGTTGGCATCTTCTTCCTGTTCTGTGTCATTTTCTAACTCTGCCTTGTAAGTCTCGGCCTCACCACAGACACGCAGGAAAACAAAAACCATCAGAAAGCAAATAATACAGGAAGATAAGAGAAAATAGTCCAACTGACCTCTAGCACAATTTCATGTCCAGAAAAAAAGTCATCTGTAAAATTTTTGTCTATAATTTTAAATATTTTGTGGACATTAATTTCTGTTTCCCTCATTCAGATCCGTGAAAACGGAAACATTTCTTGTAATAATAGAAATGGGGATAACATCAACCTTTGTTCATATTTAACAGTACAAACTGGATACTTTCCACGTGTAGGAGATGCACTCAATTCTTTTCTTTTTCTTTTTAGGTTTTTTGAGATAGGATTTCGCTTTTGTAGTTAAGGCTGGCCCTGAGCTCAGCCTTCAACTCACATCACAGCAATCCTCCTGCCTCTGCCTCCCGAGTGCTGGGATGACAGGCGTGAGCCACCACGCCCGGCACTGTGGTATGTGGTGCTGGTTGCTGCTGGGCGTGAGTTTCCACGCCCAGTACGGTATGTGGTTACCGGGGAATAGAATCCGGGCCCTTGCACTTGCAAGACAGGCGCCGGAACCACTGAGCTAACTCCCCGACCCTCTTCTTCTTCTTTTCTTTTCTTTTTTTTTTTTTTTTTTTGAAACAGGGTCTCGCTTTGTCGTTCAGGCTGGCCCTGAGCTCAGCCTCTCAATTCTTCTGATCTCTTCTTAATGACTGAACTTTATCGTGTCCCATGGTGACCCACAGATTACTTAGAGCAGCTTTTGAGAAGCAGCAGGATCTTCGAGGATCGTTTCCAGAACTGCAGAGAGTACGGAACGCCGCTGCTCTCTGCCGCGCGTTTCCACCTCTCGGCCTTTCCCGAGGCGGTGGGCCTGCTCTGCCCGCCTTCGGGTGAGAGGTTCACACCACGACTGGTCTGCAGACCTCGACCTGCTGCCGCCACAGCAGAAGCATCCGGCCCAACCCAGACCTGAAATCTGCGCGTGTCCCGGGACAGTCTCCAGAGCCCCATCTTCAGAACATCTCTACTCCTGCTGAAGACCTTGAGCTGCCACCCGTGTGACCTTCCCCTCTCTGTGCCCGTGGGCTCGCTGCCCGCCCTGCTACCTGGCCACGGAGGGACATCATAGTTTCTGTTGCAGGATTCCCTCACGGAAATTCTTGGGGAGAAGACAGCTTGCAACCCCCTCTGCGCTCTCCAAATCTTATACTCAGAACGTTAAGTGTACGGAGCCTCCACTAGTTGTCGAGGGGCTGCTATGTTCTTTCTGTGGCAAATGATGAATCATTGCACCATATTTATGGAGTTAAGAAAGTCCTTTCTGGTGACTCAGCCTATGAAAAAGAAGTCACGTCTCCTCGTCTTACGTTCTTAGTATCTGGTCAATCAACCACAGACCACAAAGGCTGACATTGGACCCAACACTCAGGTGTCCTCAGAAATGATCCCTGTAGATGAAATGGCAGAAGTTCTTGACCAACAAGGTCAAGTTACCGACGCGGGTTGGTGAGGAGCCCTTCCATTCTGCCGTGTTGCTGATTGCTAGCAATCTAACTGATTATTTTTGTTCAAACAATAAAACATTGGAAGACCCTGTGACTAGTGAAGAAGTCTAGTTACGTTCTCAGCGACTAGAAATCTTTCTGTATTCATCTCTACCACTGTGAACTGATCCGTGTTTGTGCCCTGTTATGGCCCCATATGGTAAGACGGCTCTTAAAGCCTCAAACTTCGAGTCTTCATTTCAGGCAGTATGTGATAAAATAAAAATGGTAATTATTAAATACCATGCCACACATATCCGCTCTTCTTCCCCCACTCTAGGGTAAAGTCCTTCACAGAAATGCTGCCCACCAGGCTTCATGTAACTCCTAGTGGAGTCGTGTTCATCATACCAGCAGCAAAAGAATCTGAAAAATACTTTTAGCCAGGTACATCATTGTGCTAATCAGCCCTGAGTCTCCACAATGATAAATATGGATATTGGCCAAACCCTTAGTAACCAACAAAGTGGAGATTCAACTGAGTAGACAGAAAGGAAAAGATCCGCGGAGAATCAAGAAGGGGGCCAGACTTGGCGGCGCACACTTGTAATTGCAGCGCTTGGAAGGCTGAGGCAGGAAGCTCGCCAAGAGTTGGAGGCCAACCTGGACTGTGTAGTGAGATCCTGTAGCGAAAGAAGGAAGGGAAGGAGAGATGAGGATGTAAAGAGAATTAAGATTATTATATACATGTGCCACATCATGTACCTACTGTAAACTTGACCCCATTAGCATTTCTCAAAAAAGAAAACCAATGGGGCCAGGGATTTAGCTCAGTGGTTCCGGCACCTGTCTTGCAAGCACAAGGACCCGGGTTCGATCCCCGGTAACCACATACAATCCTGGGTGTGCAGACCCACACCCAGCAGCAACCAGTACCACATAGCACAGTGCCGGGCGTGGTGGCTCACGCCTGTCATCCCAGCACTGGGGAGGCAGAGGCAGGAGGATTGCTGTGATGTGAGTTGAAGGCTGAGCTCAGGGCCAGCCTGAACCACAAAGTGAGACCCTGTCTCAAAAAAAAAAAGTATTTCTGGGCCGTGGACCTGGTAAAAATTGAAGTATATCATATATCAAAAAGACAGACAGAAATCAAAGTAGATAAGATAAGATAAGATAAGAAGAAAATGATGAGATCAGAGAAGACACTATTGAAAGACATTTTGTGGAAATTATCATCAGAAATCAAATGAGCATGTATAAGGTGTTCAAAAGCATGGTCTGTCTACTTACAACAAACACACACAGTCATCAGTTACCAAGTGAAAAAATTTCTTATGGCCCCTGTTTGGGAGGTTTTGGGATTGGAACCTGTAGCATGGATTTGCATACAGCAAGACCTTACAGTGCAGCAAAACCACTCCCTTACTATGTGGCGAGCAAGCAAGAAAGCGTGAGAGGAGGTCCAGGGCCCCACAGCCCCCCTGAGTGACACACCCTCCGGGGTCCAGGCCCAGCCCAGGTCTACTTTTGGAAGAAGCAGCCTATGAGGACCGATTGTCCACTGCATGGATCTCGGGAGACTTTCAATATCTGAATTACTTCAAGTGATATAGGTAAATGAGAAAGAGAAGGAGAGAGAGAGAGAGGTACCAGAAGATAGAAAGGGGCAAGAACCAAATCTCTTTCTTTGTTTGGTTCTTTGAGATAAGGTCTTACTACGTAGTTGAAGTTGGCATGAACTCACTCTGTAATCTACACTGGCCTCAAACTTATATGATTAAATTATATATAAAGATACTGAATAAATTATGTTTCAGAAATTACACTTATGTAAATAGTGTAAGCAAGCATGTAATGAACCAGTAATCATATTTCTTGCACACTTAGAACATTGTATGTATGATGTGCAATATATATATAACATGTGATGTATTATATGCAATATATTATATATTATGTGATATATTATATATTACAATATTATATGCAATATATAATATGTGATACATATTATATATATATATATATAATGATGTCAACTTACCTATCCACTGCATCTATCTGGTACAATGCATAATAAAAAGAAGATAATTGAAAAAGACAAATGTAGACTTTTAAAAATTACATTTGGATGCCAGACCTGATGCCACACACCTGTAATTCTACCAAGCTAAGGCAGCAGGATCACCATGAGTTCAAGGATAGCCTGGGTACATAGTGAGATCCTGTCTCAAAAAAACTAAAACCGCACTATAACATCAAAAATTACATCTGGCAGTGAAATAAAAGAAAAATCAGAACTATCCTTTGAAAAGCAAGATGAAAATAATATATTTAAGGAGATCTGAAGAGACTTTGACATCTTTTAAGGAGAAAAAGCCAAAGGAAAAAGACTTTTCCTCACAAATGGAAGCAAGAATGTACATATAAATCAAGGAGTGATGAAAACTGAAAATACCTTCTGGCTAGGAGACACCTGACTTGCCTAAATACATTTTGATGATTTTATTTTTGTAGAAGGATGTAGCAGGTAGAGGAAAAAAAATGACCTCAAAACCATGTCCTACTCAGGATTGAGTAGGGTTCCCGGGTTGAGATTTTAACTGGATTGGATATGTAGAATGGAAACAATCTTTTGTGTCAAAATGATTATTAGATTTTTACTATTTGAGTGAATAGAAAGTCACACAACCTTTTGTCTTTTTCATTAAGGCAGAAAAAAGTCTTCCTTTTTCCACCGACTGCATTTTAAGGAAAGTCAGACACAAGGGATTTACTTCAAGGGCTCCCAGATTTCAGGTGCTGGTCCTAGATCCTCTGGCCACTGAGCTTGTTCAGTGTCTGAAATTAACTTCCCTGGGGAACTCAGTGAATTAGTTCAAGTTTTAATAAGTCTAAGAAAATGTATTTGTATATTATTCAGAAATCATTGGAATTTATTTAGCACAATTTTAAAATGATCTAAGAAAAATAATCCTGAGGAATTATTTTATCCTAACAACCAGATTTCCTCCTTTAATAAGTCAGTAACTCCTTTTGCATGTTCCAGAGCGTGGGAACAAGATTACCACATAACAAGGAGGACTTGTTTATTCGTCCTGGTCTTCCAAGCCACCTGCCTCTGCTTCCTCAGTGAGCCTGACAGGATTGATCCTATTTCCCAATCCACTCATCACTGTGATCATTTCTAGTTTTACGATTTCATGGCCCAACAGTTTAAGAAGTCAAGCATATTCTGAATAACTATAATCTTCCGAAATCTGAAATGAAATTTGATCTCTTACTGGCAACTTATTTAATTTTTTTCAAGCCATGTGAGACAATCAGTGCTACTCCTTCTGGACGCTTGGTTGTGTTCTGATCTGTGGATTATCAGCCTTTCATTTCGTGACAATTCTGTTGGCTCATTGCATGGGAAGGGGGCTTGAAGGATGTAGGTGTCGGGATCTTGCACAATGTTGGGTCTGGAACTAGAACAGAGAACCATAGTTCTGAATGTGCAATGAAAATATGGAAGACAATTATTTATGTTTATAATAGTTGAAGAGAATAAGCAGTTGTTTTAGGAACTTGAAGAAATCCTCGGCTCCTCCTTGATCAGCTTTTTAATACAGCCCAGGAAGTCTGGCCAAGACTCAAGTGGAAAAATCAACACAAGTGAGAAGCGTCCAATCCAATGTTGGCTTCAATGGTGACATTGTCCTCCTGGCCTTATAAATGGTGAGTCCAAAGTTCCCACAGCATCGAGGGAGAGGGACGCCATGGCTTCACTCAGGATGCTGCTGGTCCTGCTGGCCGTGGCCCTGCTGGCCCTGAGCTCAGCTCAGAACCTAGAGGAGGGTAAGAGGGAAATGGGTTTGTAAATGGACAGCAGGGAAAAATTCATGGAAAAGAGGAGTCAGCTTGATTCTTTTCAGAAATGAAGTACTTTATGTTCAGTAAGAAGATTAATAAGAGAGGAGATAATATTAGTTTCTACATTGTTTTTAAGCTTTTCAAATGCCTGCCATGATGTCGGTCGTAAGCAAGTATCTCCATGGTAGGTACAAGTCTCAGTATACAATACTTGTCGATATAAGTTGATACTTATGGGAAGTCTCCCCGGATACAGCAAGGCTACATTGAGTGAAAATTCTTCAGTTGATCCAGATATCTAATTTCATTGACATGAAACACTTGAACATTTGGAAATGCTAGGTTTTGATTAAATTTAAACTTATTTAATGGAATTATTCATGGTAGGCAGATGCTATTTAATTTTCTCCAATTCCATGTTTAGCTCCTTATAATGCTTACAAGTTTAGTCATGAAGATGGCTGTTAGTAAGCATTGGTATAAATCTATGGATTTCTAGAAATAGATATTTCAAGTATAACGAAGGAACTTATATATAATAAAAGGAATAAGGCAAACTTTCAATCTGTCATAGCTCTTTTAAAAATGGAAGATATGTGGTATATTTTAATGGTCCCCAAAATACAAATGCAACATGAAAATCCAGACCGTCATTTAAATGACTGTAAAATCTCTATATCAAATGTCTTATAAGATAAACAATGAGAAATTAGCAGGAAATGAGATTTTATTCTTCCCCTCAGCCCTGGTACTAGGGATAAAACCCACGCCTTTTGGGCCGGGAAGTTAGCTCAGTGGTTCCGGCGCCTGTCTCGCAAGCGCAAGGACCCGGGTTCGATTCCCCGGTAACCACATAACAATACTGGGTGTGGAGACCCACACCCAGCAGCAACCAGTACCACATACCGCAGTGCCGGGCGTGGTGGCTCACACCTGTAATCCCAGCACTCGGGAGGCAGAGGCAGGAGGATTGTGATGTGAGTTGGAGGCTGAGCTCAGGGCCAGCCTGAACCACAATGCGAGACCCTGTCTCCAAAAACCTAAAAAAAAAAAAAAAAAAAAAAACCCACGCCTTTCACACTGAGCTATATCCTCAGCCCTTTTGTGTTAAGTTAAGACACAGCATCTCACAGCTAAGTTTCCCAGGCTGGACTCAAATTTGTGATTCTCCTGCTTCAGCTTCCCAGAGTTTAAGGATTATAGACATGTGACATGACACCCAGAACATTTTCTTATAAAATATTTTGATATTATATAGAAACAACCTAAGTTAAGAAAATGGGAATATTAAGCCTTAACTTGTTTCCTACCAACAATATGAAACAATACAAGAAATTATAAAAGATTGAGTTTTAAAGCTGTTGTAATCTGGTAAGACACATTTGTTGCTCATGGGGAAGTAGATTCCCAAATGATGAGATTTCCTAAAATGAGTACAAGTCTTGGTCAGAATCTCTGAAAAGGATTTTTTATGATAAAGTTCTTTTAGTGTCACATTCTCGCCACTAGATTCATCTGTTGGTGAGTCAAGGTGCTGTTTTTTGTTTGTTTGTTTTTAAGGTGGTTTTTTTTTTTGAGACAGGGTCTTGCTTTGTGGTTCAGGCTGGCCCTGAGCTCAGCCTCCCACTCACATCACAGCAATCCTCCTGCCTCTGCCTCCCGAGTGCTGGGATGACAGGCATGAGCCACCACGCCTGGCACTGAGGTATGTGGTACTGATTACTGCTGGGCATGAATCTCCATACCCAGTATAGTATGTGGTTACCGGGGAATGAACCCGGGCCCTTGCACTTGCAAGACAGGCGCCGGAACCACTGAGCTAACTCCCCGGCTCAAGGTGCTGTTTTGCAGTAGTGCCTCTGGCTGGAGGTCATAGCAGGAAGCTAAGGTGGGATGTTTAAGAATTAAGTTTGGTGGGCCAGGGATTTAGCTCAGTGGTTTCGGAGCCTGTCTTGCAAGTGCAGGACCCGGGTTCAATCCCCAGAAACCACATACCATACTGGGTGTGGAGACTCACACCCAGCAGCAACCAGTACCACATACCACAGTGCCGGGTGTGGTGGCTCACGCCTGTCATCCCAGCCCGCGGGAGGCAGAGCCAGGAGGATTGCTGTGATCTGAATTTGAGGCTGAGCAAGGGCCAGCCTGAACTACAAAGTGAGACCCTGTCTCAAAAAAACCTAAAAAAAAAAGAATTAAGTTTGGGGTCAAATTTAATGAGGGCTTTGTTAGGAAGGGATAAAATTCATGCTTCAGGTGATAACAAGACTGCGAAGAACATCTTGGAGAATGGACAACAGATGGGCTGAGAGAGCTTGACAGAAGCATGTATGTTGAAGTGTGTTTCAGATAAGTTCAAGAAATAAACAATCGTTGTTTTGGAATAGCTGTATGAGATCTTTTGGGTAGAAAGATGAAGCATGTGGATAAAGACAGTTTCCATGTCTAAGTTTGCTCAAGGGTTTTTTTGTTTTGTTTTGTTTTGTTTTTGAGACAGGGTCTCACTTTTTGTAGTTCAGGCTGGCCCTGAGCTCAGCCTTGAACTCACAGCAATCCTCCTGCCTCTGTCTGCCAAGTGCTGGGATTACAGGCGTGAGCCTCCATGCCTGGCAATATGGAATGTGGTTCTGATTGCTGGTGGACATTAAGTTGTCACATCCGCCATTGTTGTACGTGGTGACCAGGACTGAACCAGGCCCTTGCCCTTCCAAGGCAAGTGCTGGCATCACTGAGCTAAATCCCCTGCCCAAAGTTTGCTCGAGGTTTTACAGAAGGTTTGTTTTGTCCAAAGCCACCATGGCTTTCCATCTCATTGTGTATGAAGCAAATTAGAAAAATATTCATCTTCTCTTCACGCCTCCTCCAAAACAATGCTCAGGATTAGCATTCTACTCTGAAAATGTTGATTTATTCAATCCAAACCTTCTGTATCTTCACCCCTAGCTTTCTCTTAGGCCTTTTCTTATTTCTTGTAGCCTCAAATACATAGCTGAGTCTAGTAAATCATGTTTTAAGTGTGACTTATTTTTCTTCCAAAATCCTAGGTGGTGGTTCTGAAGACGCTCTCCAAGTACTAGGTAAATCCTTATATAAGAACATCTTCCTTTCTTTTTTTTTCATTTACAAGTTCTCAGAGTTGAGTTTAAGAGATTCCCAAGGGCAAGTGAATGACAAAATCCATCGGTTCTGCGGGTCTTCAGCAATAACGCTGAACAAAACTGTCTTCCCCTTCACACTGAGAACCCTTTGAACCCCAGTAGCATCTGGACATCAGCAAAGCACAGGCCCCCTTTTTATTTGTGAATGCTTTTCTCTAACTAATTAGTGTCTCATCCAGTTATTGAAAAACATACACACCTTACGTTTGCAAAGATTTTGTCTCTGTTGCCATAGAACTAACTTGAAGCAGAAATATTCTATCATTTACCTAAAATATTGTATTCAATCAAGGAATTCACTTCACTTTATTTCTTCATCTATTCCAAATTTACAGTGCTAATGTGACTTTATCTGAAAACCCCAGATGTCTACTCAGGTGCTATTTTTTTCAGGGTACATGAACTTGAAAGTCATTTTAGTCAGATGCACTTCAAATAAAAACTTTGAATGGCGTGTGAAAGACTGTGTAAGAGGAAGGATGAGACAATCAATTGCTTATGTTAGTCCATCAAATAAAAAGGCAGAATTGAGTAAAAATGAATTAACTACTTGAGTTTTGTTACTGAAGTAAAAAATTATGCTTACTAATTTTCCTGGTTCCTGACTTGTCAGTGACTGATATTCGGTTCATAATTTCATTCTTTTTTTTTTTTTCTTTCTTTCCTTGTAGGATCTCCTCAAGAGGACAGTTCCCAACTATCATGTGAGATCCGTTAAATTATTGAGAATTATTCTTAATAGGATCTAGGAACCGTACTGGTATTTATCTAACCTAATTTTCTACCTTTTTAAAAATTTCTTTGTTCATTTGTTGAGTCAACGTCTCACTGTAGTCCAGCCTGACACTGAGCACATTCGATAGCCTATGTTGGCTTCTAATACAGGATCCTCCTGCTTTAGCCTTCCAAGTACTGGAATTATAAACAAGTGCTACCACACCAGGCTCTTAACATTCCTACCATTTTTAATCAAAAATTTGTTTATATGTTGAGATTTCTTTTCTAAATTACTGTATTATATACTTTTTGTAATCTTTGGTTCCACATTGTAAAAGAATACAAAAGACTAAGGGAAGAAAAAAGAGAGAGAGAGAGAGGCAAGGAGAAGATTGACTTTGAATTTGGGAATCTTCTGAGAATCAGCACAGGTTTTCCAGTTTTCTTTGATTTTTTTTTCTCTTTTGAGGGGGCTGTTGAGGGAGGGTCTCACCCTGTAGTTCAGGCTGGCTTCAAACTCATGGTGATCCTCCTGCCTCAGCCTCTCAAGTGCTGAGACTACAGGTGTGTTCCACCATGCCTGGCTGGGTTTTTCTTGCTTAGGATACTTGACCTCAGCTGCTGCTGTGACAGGCAGTCCACCGAAGGGTTCCTGGAGGAAGTGCTCTAGCTGTAGGCATTCTTCCTCTTGCTCTTGGTCTAATAAGACCTAATATCATTCTGGCATCCATGAGGATGCCACTTTGGTAAAGGAAATAGTGACTGTGCTTCCTGTGGAACTCAGAGTCTGAGGGAAGAAGTTACCTGGTAGTCTCAGAACACTGAGTCTTTCAGAAAGTTAGAGGGTAGAGCTGGAAATGTGTGTTATTTGCAGGTAGAGAAAGACGTCTGAACAGGAAATTGATTTTTCTATCTATTGTATGGGCAACAGAGCTCCCCCCCCCATCTTTTTTTACACAAGGTCTTGGCTTTGTAGTTCAGGTTAATCCTGAACTCAGCCATCTTTCTGTCTCAAGTGCTGGGATTACAGGTGTGAGTCACCATACCCAGCATTATTTATTGTATGTAGCTACCGGAAATCAAACTCGGGGCCTTGCACTTGAAAGGAAGATGCCAGAACCACTGAGCTAAATCCCCAACCCACTACCTACAACCTCTGAAGGCAGTGAAGTATCAGTTCTCAGTCAACTCAGGCTGTGGTGGTTCCCACACTCATCTTCAGTGAGCGTACGGCTGTCCTTTCCCTTTTGGTATTCTCTGGGTCTGCGTTCTCACTCTCAAACAGATGGTGGATCAGACGGAGAAGAAACACAAGTCTCACCTCAAAAGCAACACAAAGGTCGGCCTGGCAAGAAGGGCAAAGGTGGGAAGAAAGGTCGAGGTGGTCAAAACGCCCAGGAAGACCAGGAGAGCTCACCCGGGAAGCAGCAAAGAGGCCAAGGTCGCCAGGGCGGTCGAGGTGGCAAAGGCAGTAAAGGTGGTAAAGGTGGCCAGAAAGGCCAGCGCGGAGGCCAGAGCCCTTCCTTTGACCAGTGACAAGGAAGCTCCCTTGGAGACGCCCAGTGACGCCCCAGGTGCGGCATGCCTTGTACTCAAGAATGTAGTGGATTTCTCTTTAACCTCCTCACTCTCTCTCTTATTCCTGTCCACTTCTCTCATTTATAAATTTTTGCTTTAATCTCTCTTGAGCTTCCCCCAAATCTGTCCTTGCTCTGATCCCCACCCTAGAAAGATCTCCATCTTCTCCAGCCCAGGGCCCCTCCCTCCCACTCCGATCCCCCGGGCCCTCTGCAGCCTCACCCTCTCTGCCATCTCTTTCCCTGGTCCCTTCCCCTCCCCCCCCCTTGTCTTCTCTTTCTCACTGCGATCTGCTGGAATGAAATGACTTAATGATAAGATATGTGACATAGGTTATGTGCAGGCTAATGTGTTCTTGTCGTGTAAAATCCTTCACTTTGTTTCAGACACTGATGGAGATCGACAGATGACCGCTGACTTATCAACGGCGCATACTGCTTTACCTCTTCTCTCTCCAACTTCAAAACTTCAATAAAACCCTCAGCATTGATGTACTGGCTCCTGTTTTCCTTCTAGAATCATGGTTCTCTGTCTAGGAACAAGAAAGGGATAGTTTGGAGCTTTCCCAGGTACTTAGATTTAAATAGAATGAAGAGAGTCTAAGTACCATCAGTGTTTGAAAGCACAAGATATTCTTGAAACCAGGAACTGTATTACCAATAGCCACATCCTTTTCTCAGTTCAAGTTGAATCTACTATGCAAGCTTCTTTCATTTCTGCCAGCGTTCTGACAGATTTGTGCCATTTTGTTATGCTTCTGTTTGGCTGAGATTGGGGAGCAGCAGGACTCCCACCAGCCAGGGAAGGGAGGTGGGGAAGAGTCCCTCCCCCGAGAGCTCCGATAAGGAACAAGCCCTGTCACACTTTGAGTTCCTAGTGCGCAGCACCACGACGGAGCAAATTTCTGTTGCTCAAGCCTCTTCACCAGACGGGGCTCAAACAGAGACCCCCCTGCTTCAGCCTCCCAAGATGCCAGGATCACAGGCCCTGGACTCGATCCTTTCTATGAGCAGCCCCAGGACCAACAGTGTACATCGTAACCGACAGTCTGGAGTCCTGCCTTCCACTGAGCTGATTTTGCAGCCGTGTTTTATCTTTCCTATTATTTCATGACAGAGTTTCCTACAATCCTTACGTGCACCCTGTTCTTCTCGAGCCAGCAGACTGAACCCAATACTTTCACTCTGTGCTACATCCCCAGTCCTGTTTTTACTTTAGATCTTGAAACAGGGTCTAAATTGCTCAAGTTGGGCTCAAACTTGTAATATCCTGTCTCAGGCTGCATCCTGTCCTAGCCACAATGCTAGGAGGACTGCAGGGGACCTCCAACCCCAGTTTGAAATTCTTATTTTATTTTATTTGCATTACCAGGAATTGAACCAGGACCTCGCGTTTGCCAGGCAGGCACAGCACCCCTGAGCTACATCCCCGGCCCTGAAGTCCCCAACTAATCTGTTCCTTCCCAGAAACAAAGCCTAACACCCTGACCACTGAGACCATAGGATGAGCAAAGCAGCTATTTTCAGAAAGGGTTTACTCCTAAGAGCATGAAATGCAGCCCAAACTCGTGGGCATTCCCGGTGGGACAGGCCGGCACGTCCCACAGCACCGCGGGGCTGCGAAGACAGCTTCCCGTCCGCGATCGCTGCACAGGCCACACTTTCTGCTTGCGCTCAGCACCGCGTCAGGCACGGCCCCAGGCAGAGCCCGCTTCACTGTCCAGGGCCGGACGGCAAAGACCCGAGGAGGCGGGGGAGCGTTTGGGGGCGCCTCTGCCAGCACCTCACACACACACAACACTTCTTTCTCGGTTCTTGCCCTGAAAAAAGAACTGGGCGAGACCGGCGCAGAGACAGCAAGGTTTTACAGTTATCTGATTTTTAAAAAATCTTTATTGGTACATTATGAATACACATCATCATCACATTCAACAATGAGAGTTTGTACCAGAATATGACACGATGCTCATATTTTCCCTTTGCCCCCACCTTGCAACTCCCACCCCTAAATACATCATCTTTGTTTCCTTTTTTCTTTATTACCACATTCATTTACCCCTCGTTATTTACCCTACACTCTCTTCCCTTTTAAATATTTTTTATTTCACAATATCAATATACATACTACAACTCATTCACAACTTCATTTTCTCATCCTAGAGAAAAGATATGATATTTAATGATATTTACACATCTGTGACCCGTTGATTTCGCTTATGAGAATGTCCTCAAGGTACATCCATTTGAGTATGAATGACTCAATCTTACCTTTTTTTTTTTTTTGAGACAGGGTCTCGCTTTGTGATTCAGGCTGGCCCTGAGCTCAGCCTCCCACTCACATCACAGCAATCCTCCTGCCTCTGCCTCCCGAGTGCTGGGATGACAGGCGTGAGTCTCCATGCCCAGCACTGTGGTATGTGGTACTGATTGCGGCTGGGTGTGAGTCTCCAAGGATCAAACCCGGGCCCTTGTGCTTGCAAGACAGGCGCCTGAACCACTGAGCCAAATCCCCAGCCCAATCTTACCGTTTGTAATGGCAGAGTAATACTCCATTCTATAAAAGAACCTTTTATACATATATTAAAGGCAGGAGAGGAGTTCGCTGAGGCGGTAAGAGCAGCCCGGGAGGCCAGGAGCCTCTCGGCTGTGGTCTCGGAGCTAAGGTCTCCGCGGTCTCCGTGACTCTTTCTCCCCCGTGGCTCGGTCAGAGCGCTACCCGCACGCGCTGCCCCTCCGCCGCCCCCGCTGCAGGTGACAAGGCCTGTCCTCGGAGCAGAGCGGGAAGCGCAGCCCGCCCGTGGGCCCCGCCGCTACCAGGTGGGCAGCTGCTCTCCGGCTTTCTTGCTTTCGTTTTTTTAAACACTTATGAGCAAAACCAGCAAAGACTTGGTTTCCTCTGCCACCATGTCCAGAAAATCCAGTGCCCTAGGATGGCATAGTTGGGGACAGGAAGGGAGAGGGCAGAGCACAGTGCTTCCTATCGCAGCACCTGAAGACGCAGGACGCCGGCCAGCTGCCCCCTGCCCGCGCTGCCCCCTGCCCGCGCTGCAGCCCTCTCCTCTGCTGGTTCTCCCGGCCGAGCAGAGCCCAGGGGTGGAGGGGGCAGGACTACTGGACCCGGGCTGTCGGGAGCTGATGAGAGAGAACCGGCCTGCCCGGCTGCTCGCAGGAGGACGTGTGCCAGCCTCACCCTCTGTATGGGTGGGCAGCAGGCCAGACAGCTGGCAGACCGGACGGGGCGTGGAGCCAGGAGCCCAGGACCAAGCCACGTTCTCCATCCCTCTCCGCCTCCGCGGTAGCAGGGAGCGGCCTGGGGCGGACTGGTGCCCTCGACCCAGAGAACCTGCGGTCGAAGCATAAGGGGCTGCGCGGCTGAGCCGAGACCCGGGACACCGGATAAGCAGCGTCGCTTTGATCGCGCACGTTACGCGTTTAAAAATCAAGTCTTCCCTGTAGGTTGATATTTTATAGAAAGAAAGGATGGCGAGGTGTTCATTTTAGGGTTTTTAAAAGCCTGCTCAAGCCAGGTGGTGCACGTGTGCCCTTCCCACTCCCGGGAGGCGGTCAGGACAGCAAGTTCGAGCTCAGCCTGGTCGACCTAATGACTTGGCAAAAAATAAACAAAAAGGGCCAGGGAGTTAGCTCAGTGGTTCCGGTGTCTGTCTTCCAAGCACAGGGGTCCGGGTTCGATCCCGGGTAACCACATACCATACTGGGCGTGGAGACTCACCCCAGCACCAATCAGTACCACATAGCACAGTGCCGGGCGTGGTGGCTCACGCCTGTCATCCCAGCACTCGGGAGGCAGAGGCAGGAGGATTGCTGTGATGTGAGTGGGAGGCTGAGCTCAGGGCCAGCCTGAACTACAAAGCGAGACCCTGTCTCAACAAAATAAAATAAAAAAATAAACGAAAAGGATATGCAGGTGGCAGGGGGATATTATCCTAGAGGGGGCCGGGGACTGAGGAAAAGTTTCCAGGTTCTGATGTGCCAGGTAAACAAGGGTGAAGAGGGGCCCCAAGTTTCAAGACAGAAATTATCCAACAGTAAACACCAAGCAAGCAAGAGATCAGCGAAACCTGCCACACGAGACTCCCAGGGAGGGACTTTTTCCAGGGTGGGACCGAGTTTTCCTTTCATCAGAAGGAGCAGATCTGTTTCCTCACCTGGCCTAGCTGGCCCTGCTTCGTCTTCTGAAAAGAAGTTGGAGGCGCGCGCTCCTCCTCAGGGGAGGGTCTGGGGTCTGCTCCCCACTGTCTCAGGTGGGGGAGTCTGACTCAGAGGATTTAGAGGTAGCCCCACTTACCACCTACTCGTCCGTCTTTTTCAATCTGTCAGTTAAATTGATGTGTATATTTCTTGCTGTCTTCAGAGACTAACACATGATACTAGTATAAAAGTAATTTTGATTTGTTCCAAATTTATTGATGAGGATATTTAAAGTGTCTTCATTTGTAGACAAATATCTTTTCTACATAATGCTCATGGCTAATTTAGGCTGGTTAGTGACAGAGTTGATCACCATAAATTATCTTTGCTATACACAAATGGTGTGCGTTAGATGGAATGTTCCAAATTGATGTCTTATAAATGTGTTAGACACCATCCAAATGTTTCCCCAGCTTAGAGAGATGATTTAAATAGAATCAATGTTTCTTTGACAGTTTCGACATTTTTACATCTCAATATTTAAGTCTTTGATTGAATGACTCATCATATCTTTCTTTTTCTTTTTCAAATTTTTTGTTAGTACATATTTGCCATGCATAATGATCACACTCATCATAAGGATTTGTGCCTGTACATATGTTTTCATTCTATTTTTCTCTCTCCTTTTAACCTTCCTTCCTCTCCCCATTGACAAAAACTTTGTTTCCATTTTTCCCTTCCATTTTCTCCTATTAAAACTCTTTTCCTTTCCTTCTTTTCCTCCTGCCCTCTTTCTTTTCCCCCTTCCCATGTGAACACGTTTTTACTACTTTCCAATATTTGTCTTCCATTTTGCTACTTATTTACCCTTTGAATTTCTCCCAAGAGAAACAACGTAATGTTTAAGCTTGTGAACACAGGATTTTAACAATCACTGCCTAGTATAGTATGTGTTTTTCATGGAGAAAATCCCTTTGATAAATAATCAATAGGTGCTATATTTAGAGAAACTTTCTACATAAAATACTCCTTCTTTCCTTCAAGAGTGCCTTCGAGTCACTGGTCTGCAACCCTAAAATAATCTTAACGGTGAATACAATCAGTGTTAATTCTGCTACATGCCTAGTTCCGCAGCATGAGGACCTGACTGATTCTTTCCCAAAGCTGCAGCTGAGTTGGAGGGTCTCAAGAGAAGTCTAATGAGGGCCGCGAGGAGGAAACATCTACTTTTCATAAAGATGCAAATAACAGCAAGATTCTATTACAGTGGTTTTGAATTAATCATGCAACTCTGTATCTGGAGAACTGATTTAGAACTAGGAAACCACTTTCCTTCCTGTTAACGTTAAGGCGTTAAATACAATTCATTCTAAAACACCAACTGTGAAAAGGACAAAGACACCAACTGTGAAAAGGACAAAGGACAAAGTCCTCTGTGAGGACAGAGACACAGACAGAGACAGATGTAGACATGTGAGATCATCCCACCTGAGATTTCCTCAATTATAAGCAGCTAGATACATTTTAAAAGGCATTAACCACATGGGACCGATATTAGTGAAAAACCCAAGTAATTGAGAACCATCTTCTCTTCTTAGAAAATGGCAAATTCTCTTCCAGTGTGTTCAGGTCACATTTTTCTTCTTTTCAGCATGAACTTTACTTTGCATAGCACCTTCAGAGATCTCTGTCTTAGTTTATTGTTCCCCCGTATTAGGATCAGCGAATGACTGGAAGGGTAGATCAGGGCTATCAGCTCACCGAAAATGACAGCTAATTCCGTCTCCGGCATGAAGTAGCTGGAGGTGGCTATGAGAAAGGCCAAACAGTACACGACAAAGAGGACAAGGAAGGAGATGACCGACTTCATGGCCCGTACGTGGGCTTCTGTGCTGGGATCTCTGTGGCCTGTAGCATTCAGTTTCATCCGCCTGGTGTGTCGCCCCAGGGAGACAATCAAGAGGAGAAAAGACAGCAGGGACACAGCAAAGGGGAACAGAGCGGCCAGGTTGAGAATTAACTTGGTGGAAGCGTAGAGGTCTGCGTTGACTCCACATCTCCAGGTGAAGTTTGCTTTCCTCTTTCCCTTGACACAGCATCTGAAATTATTATTCCAATTCCCAGTGACCGGAAGGCTGATGACCACCGAGACCACCAGGCTCCCCAGCAGAGTCCAGAGAGTCACCTTGTGGATTCTGCACTTCACCCAGAGAAAAAGAGGGTGGAAGAAATTGGCGATCTTGAAGAAATAGAAAATACTGAGACAAGTGGCAAAGGAGACACTTAACAGGTTGGTTAGGGTCCAGAAGAAGTCAATGATCCTCATTTTTTCATTGTTGCCATAGATGTCTGGGTACACGACCAAAATAAAACAATCGAGAAGAATGGCACAAAGCAGGCAAATCCTGGACGTGGCCAGACTAGTGAGGATTAAGTCAATGGAAGTAATCCTCCGGTTCTTGACCCAGTCCACGAAATTGACCAATCCGATGAATGCGTTTCCTAAGAGGCCCACAGAAAACTCTGCAAATGCTAACGGTATTAACATACTCTCCACCTTATGTGCCATGTTTAAAAAGAGAAATAGCTGAGGAGTTTGTAGTTGACCTGATGTAGTTTGCTATCTACAACTGCTTTGTAGATTTTGTAGTAATTTTCTTTACCTTTCTGTTGTTGTTGTTTTTGTGGTCTGCCTTGTGACGAACGCTGGAATGACAAAGGAAATTTGTAGCTGTTCTCATTAAATCTTAGTTAGTCTTGACATACTCGGTGCTCAGTGATCCTTAGCCTGGGTGCTGTGCGTGGCTGTAGCAGTTTGTTCTCAGGAGGTTGTGCTTTTCAACGTAATTCTGGCTGAGTTACTATTTGCTAAGATGCAAATGGAGACAGTATCCTTGTGTAGAACTGCCCTGTCTTTCAAGGCTAAGTGTTGCAAATTTTCATGCATACTAGAACCTTCAATAAGGTTGCCCACTCCAGAGAATAAAGAGGGAGGACACTTAATCAAACCTGAAACTTAGATAAACAATGCACGACTTTTCAGTGTATGTCTCAGGTCACGTGAGGTTGGAACTTTCAGAAAGTACTGAAGCTACACAGAACCGTGTCCTACATCGTATCTGCAAATCCTGACCATGGGAATTTGCTTGGGGGTAGAAAATTGGCAAAAGTTGAAATTCTTGAAGAATCTTCATGTTGCTGGATGATGAGAGTATCAGTAAAGAATCTAAAGTTTGGGTTCACATCCACGGTTATGTATCTTCAGGAAATTTAAAAGATCGCTGTGAGATATAGATCATTTGTTTTCAAAACAGTTTTAGCTTTGAGATCCAGATGAACATTGCATGGCACTACATCTTAATGTATCATGTGATTGATCAGGTGACATTTATTAATAAAGAAGCCATGATAAAAAATGGTCACTGCATTTAGAATTTTCTTTTTGCATTTAGAATTTTCCTTTTCACTTAAAATGGGCAGTATTGAATATGTCCTGTCCATCAGCTTGATATCACGTTTTCCCATGTCCAAACTCATCAAATTATGCCCATAAATATGAACAATTTTTAAATTATACTTCAATAAGTTTATTAAATAAAATAAAACAAAACAAAAGCTAAGACATTTTTGACAGCAGTTGCTGATATGGACAAAAGAATATAAAATCTTTTATTTCAGTATTTCATGATCCTCTATACAAAATTGCAGCTAACTATACAGACCTTCATAGCAGTGGGGCTTTATCCTTACACCCCTACTGTGCTGGAATGTATAGTATCTATTAATTTTTCTATAATTATAATTATACAATTATATAGTATAACAATTATAATAACAAAGCTCCTCTTCCTATCTGCTCATTCTCCCGTTCTGCTTAATTTTTATTAAGGTATATTACCTTTTATTGCTTACACTTTTGGCAGATACAAATACACGTGCTATATCCCAGACACACATGCCCGCACACATACTTGCGATACTTGTTATGTCATGTATGAGTTACACCCTTTGACTTCTGGCTGTCATGGATTGTAGATATGAGCAGTAAACATATTCCAATTCTTACTTCCTGTCTTATCGTTATAGTTTTTACAGACTGAATCATTATTGCACTCTCTTTTCCCTTAAAAGAACATGTTTCATGCTGTGACCGAGAGTACCACATTTGTGTTAGAATCAGTTCTATTACCAGATATATATTCTCAAAATTTAAAGATAATTCTCCCAATAAAAATTTCTAGTAATTTTTTCCTCAAACACAACTCAAAATACTTTCCTTAAGAAAAGTTTGAGGTCTTGTTCTGAGAACTTTTGTGTATGCAATTTATACTCGACAGTTTGATTGAGTATAATATTCTTGGGTTACATTTTATTTTCTTAAAATTAAAAAAAGTTTTTAAAATTTTTTAAAAGTTTAATTTTGTAGTGAGATAAATAACGAGCAACAAATTTACAACACAGGTTTCTGATGGAAAAATTTGAGATTACTTTTAAGCTTTTATGGATGACAACTTTTTAAGCTTACCTTTCCAAAAGATTATTTTATTAATATCTGCCCCACTAGTGACTCTTCTGAGTCCATTGTTCCTGGCCATGGGGTATGTTAAAATATATTCTGTATTTTTTTATTTTCTGAATTTTTAATTCAGAATATTTTTAAATTTTTAATCATTTTTTAATTTTCTGGATTATTTATTGAATTATACACTTATACATGTAGCATTCTCAATTCTTTTCCTTTCTGCATTTGGTACTTTATCTATCAATATGCCTGTTTTAGGTATTCAGTACTTCTACTTAAATCTTTTCATTTCTCTCCATTCTTCTTTATTTTCTTTCTTGACTGACTTCTAATTTACATTTCACTTGCTACATTTTACCATATTTATAGAGGCATTGCATAGCAATTTGTGTTTCTGTGACAGTTTGGATTTTCCCTCTTTGTTCCCTTCAGTTTTTATCAGTTCAGGATGAGTTTCTGATTCATAACTTTCTTATGAACTTTGATTCATAACTTTTTAGATGATGGCTCCAGCTTGTAAAATTTATTTATTTTTTGGTACCAGGGATCAAACTGGGGACCTTACACTTGCGAGGCAGGCACAGTGCCACTGGATTGCTCCATTATTTTGAAAGATTCCTAGTAAATTTTGGTCACAGTTCTCATCTACTCTGAATCAATATTTCTCTCATATTTGATATTTATTAATATTACAACTTTCATATTAATTTTTCTCCTTTTTATATCCATCTGTTTCCTATATAGTATGATAATATAATATGTATGAGTTGCATGGTTGGGATAGCTATTTGAATGCTTTCAGTATAGTTTTCATAATCCAAAGTCTCCCCATTCTCTGCCTTTTCCTACACAGGCCAAGTTCTACAAATAGAAGAGATTTAAATGGTGCTTTGAATATCCTGCCTCCCTTTCCATCGGCCACATGCGGCTGAGCATCGGCTCTGCTGAGCCGCAAATGAGCAGTGGAGACTTTGCATTTCAGCGCGTGTCTCTCACGCACGTGGGGGTATTCTGACTGCTGTCTTTGCTGTGGACTCTCCACCAATGTCCAGGTTCCCGTCCTTCTTTTAGCCCTTCTTTTTCCTTTTGTCCAGTTGATACTGCTGTAGCAGTTCTTACACTTGTCTTAGAATCAGCACATTGTATATATTTCCTGGTTTCATGCATATTTTTATTTTCTTCTTTGATTTGTTCTAGTTTCTAAGATATGAGAAAAAATATTGATTTTACTCTTAATATGAATTATACATATATTTACTTTTTCAAAAAGTTAGAGGTATGAGCTACATGATATTTTAGTATTTGGGAAAAGAGTCAACATCCATTTTAGAAAAGACATGTCACAGCTGTTTTATTTTACAATGAAAAACTTTCATTAACACTTATACAAAATGAAAAAAGGAAGAATGACTATAAAAATGAAATAAAGAAAGATCAGGAGATACTGAGCTGGGTAAATGGTAATCAGAGACCTCTGGTTATGATATTAAGGTTTCTTACAGCGTTGAGCTTTGTGTCTAACTTCAGTACACCAAAAAGTCCATCAAAATATAACTTTTTTGTTAAAGATAGGGAACTGAACCGTTGGAAGTACGAAGAAGATAAAGAACTAGAAAGTGAGATGTTGGTTTTTTGCTTTTTTTTGAGACAGGGTCTCACTTTGTGGTTCAGGCTGGCCCTGAGCTCAGCCTCCAACTCACATCACACAATCCTCCTGCCTCTGCCTCCCGAGTGCTGGGATGACAGGCGTGAGCCACCACGCCCGGCACTGTGGTATGTGGTACTGGTTGCTGCTGGGTGTGAGTCTCCACACCCAGTATTGTTATGTGGTTACCGGGGGATCGAACCTGGGCCCTTGCGCTTGCGAGACAGGCGCTGGAATCACTGAGCTAAATCCCCGGCCTGAAAGTGAGATTTTGAAAGTCAAACCCTGATAAATATGTAAAATTGGCCTAATTGAACTGAGAAATGAAAATATATGCTTTGAACTTTCTTAACCTAAATGTATTTTGCAGAAGATGTGTTACTGCAAAAATTAGTGTACGAATAATGGTACATATGGAAAAGAAACTGTGTCTTGTTGAATGTGGACATTTTGGAGGCTGTCATTGAAAATAATTAAACATACTTTAAATAATGGAAATAAACACACAGTGACAACATTTTTAGAAGGTTTGTTTTAAAAATAATGTCCAGTATTATTATTACCAACTAAACAATAAGATTAAAGATTGACTGAGAGGTGTTCATGCTGCTGCAGGTAGGTCATGCACGGCCATCTCCTGTGTGTTCAAACATCAAGCAGCACGGCGTGGGGACCAGATGGAGCTCAGTGGTGCCGAACCTACCTGGCAAACCAGTGCCCTGAGTTTTATTCCCAGGACTCTACCCAGAAAAGAACACAGGTATCACCCTATGTGGTCCTAAACTGACAAACCTGGAAGAACTTAGCATTAAAAACATGATAATTAGGGGCCAGGGAGTTAGCTCAGTGGTTCCGGCGCCTGTCTTGCAAGCGCAAGGACCTGGGTTCGATCCCCGGTAACCACATAACAATACTGGGTGTGGAGACCCACACCCAGCAGCAACCAGTACCACACACCACAGTGCCGGGCGTGGTGGCTCACGCCTGTAATCCCAGCACTCGGGAGGCAGAGGCAGGAGGATTGCTGTGATGTGAGCTGGAGGCTGAGCTCGGAGCCAGCCTGAACCACAAAGTGAGACCCTGTCTCAAAAAAACCTAAAAAAAAAAAAAGATAATTATAGACAACCCCTAGATAATGTAGGGATCCCTAAGTCTGAAATGATAGAAATGAGTGAATGAATAAGGGAGCAGTTTCCACGTAAGTGGTCTTTATCAGGCAAAAGAAAGGCTCCTTTTCTTATTTATTAAGATGGCATATCAAAGGGTATTCATAGGAAACCCCCTTGTGCTTTATTAAGAGAGATTAATATAGTAACAGAAGTTTTCCACGGCCTGTTTCACTTTACCTGCTGAGCAACATACTCCTCGTTATTTTCACAGAGCAGCTCTTCTACCTCTCCCGTCCCTGTTTTCTTCTTCCTCCTCCCTCCCCACAGTGGGGCTTAGTGTAACTTCCCCCGCATCCGGCTGGTCACAGAGAAATCTTCTAACCGGCCTTGTCTGACACTAAGTCCAAAGCCCTCCCCACTCCAGAGGGGCCCTGCCTTCCGGCCCGAGGGAAGAGATACTGCAGAGACAGCAGGAAAAGCAGCAGAACCCAGCGGTCTTGCTGGTGTTCCTACCCAGGCTACCAACTGTATTTTCCAGACACACACACACACCCCTCCCCATAGGAAAGAGCCTGGGGCCCTGTGAGGTGACGGTGACGCAGAGAGGCCCCGCGGCTCTGCACTCTCCCCCTTCACTAGCCCCGGGCGCCTCTTTCTCTCTGTCAGCTGCAGTGAGCCTCGCACACACCCATCAGGTAGTCTGGTCAGTATTTCTCGGGCTCTGTGAACCACTCATGCAAATCAGCTAAGCCCGAGCAGGGGGGGCGGCCTCC
>PVIR01022141.1:0-28526 GCA_004026965.1 Petromus typicus
CTGAGAAATTTGACAGGAGAATGTTCCTTGGAAAAAACAGGTGCTTTGGAGCTGATGTGACTCAGCTCAAACCCAGGTTTAGCCAGTTGTGTGTTTAAAACCTTCATCAAGTCAATGAACTTTTCTGAATATTCTCTTCCCATGAAGCAGGGATAGCACTGCCTGCCTATCAGGGATTGTGTGGAAGAGTGGACTGTACATAGAGCCCCTGGCCTGAATGCTAGCTCAGAGTACATGTGATCTGTTCTTCAGTCACAGAGAAATTTGATTGCTTACTCCCCAAGCACACCTTCCCCCAAAAGAACCCTGAGGAAATAACTGATTCCCGCACCCAGATCTTTACAAATATGTTCCCAACTGCCTTTAGAGCTTTTAACAAACCATGAATACAAGTTGGCTTACTCTACTGTTCATCCCTAACAGCAGGGAAACTTGATAAAATACACGTGTGAATTAGGGCTGTTTATGCTCTTTCCTGACAGCTAGAAAGAAAAGTCTGAAAATTACCTGTTTTCCCTTTACTCTGAATTATCAAGAGGTGATCAATTTTTATGTCCCTTTAAAAGGAGAATTTACTAAGGCTGTCTGGAATTCAGCTGATAATTTTTAATACAGGAATGGGCCTTGGGAGACTGTCCCATCTCTATGTCTTTAGAATCACTCTTTCTAACTCAAGCGGAGAAACTAAGGACAGAAGGGTTAGACTGAGTGGGTGCAGGTCCGCACCTGGTGTGGCTGTACCCTTCTTCCTAGGGAAGACACCACAGTGCCCGGAGCTTTAGTGTCCTTGTTTCTTCTCAGAGTCATGATAGTGACTTAGTTGACAAAACCCAAGATTTTTAAAAATTATAAAATTATACCATGAATGTAAAAGTGGACCCCAAACTGGAGTTCTACCTGAAAACAAATAATAAAATCAATATTTTTAATTAGAAAATAATACAGTCATAGAAACGGTAATTCTGGGTAGATAGTTTAAAATATTCTCTATCTCAGGACCAAACTAATTTGAACCAGAATTTTCTTTAATTTATTTGCCTTTAACTAATAAGAAAAGACAAACATAGGGATATTTTTTGTTTGGACTATGATACTTACAACTAAAGAGATCCTGGTATTCTACTGTGGACACTCTGTCAAGAGTCCTGTTTGATCATTCAAAAGAAATTCTACACTTTATTATTTACTCTTTCCTAAATACAGCAAGCAGAAGTCAGGAGATTTAGCTTAATGACACAGTGGCTACCTTGCAAGTGCAAGGTCCTGAGTTCAATCCCTGGTACCAAAAAAAAAAAGAAAGAAAGAAAGAAAAGGAAAAGACAGCAAGCATTTATTAATCCTCTAGTATGTGCCAAATGGTATGAATATTAAGGGATAGGACAGAGTGGACCAGGCCAGTTTGGTTCTTATTTTCTGGTTCTCAGCCTGATGGCAAAGATGATCATATGAATGAAGAAATCAAGGAATTTCATACTGTGATAACTCTGTCTGGATCAGATGTTTCTGATAGCTCTCTTGGAAAAGATCCACATAGGAAAATAGGACAGTGTTCTAATTCTGGGTTGGTTCAGTCCAAACACATAATGTTTCAATGTATTTTTACATAAGACTCACAGGGTAAGGTTACCTAGCACACTGGTGGTGACCTGTCAACTTAGCTATCAAATAGGAGGACAGAGATGAAACCCAACATATTACGTAGACACTGAGGGCATTTCAGTCTTTAAATTTTGAGAGCAAATGGAGGGTCCCAGGACTGGGTGGAGGTGGAGAGTGTCCTCTGCTGCGGTGGGAGCTTTAAACTTCTCAAAGCAGCTGCATCATCATGCCTAAAGACTGCTCAGTATGTAAAGGAAACTTTGTGTTTGCTTGTGGGGACATTCTAGATAGATTTCTAATAGCTTAGGCTCCTTGGTCTGAAGCGAGAGAACTGAAGAAAGGGAACATTTGAATCAGAGCAAATGCTTTTGCAAGGGAGTCGATGTCATAAATGGGGGGCCCAGTGCAAAGGCTTCAGAGATAGGGGTCACGTGGATTGCTTTCCTTCAAATAGTGCTGTACTGGGAAGAAAACCAGTTCGCTGGGATTTAGGTAATGTAAAGGCTTTGAACTTTTAAAGGCTGAAATTTTGAATGTTGCTTCGCAGTCCATTTCCTCAGAGTATAACACAGGGTCTGGGCAAATCCTTTCTCCACTCCCAGAATATCTGAGACCAAAATTAAAACACATACAGTAATATCCAGCACTTTATATCAGTCTTCCAAACCAAGTTTCTTATAGATCTCTACTAGGCTGCTTTTTGATTTGGTTTCCTGAAATATCTTGATTGAACTCATAAAAATAATTTAAAATGCCAATGAGTAGCATACGGGATAAGTGATAGAATTTCCATGCATTCAGTGAGATATATCTATTAAAGAGAATGAAGGGCATCTAAATAAAATGACCCTAAAAGATCTTTTTTGGTGTAGCACTGAGAGGAAATAAGGCCTAAAGAAGACTAGCTGGTGTATTTATCCTGCCCAGAGCCAGGTAGTAAATATTTTAGGCTCTGCAGGCCATATGGTGTGTGTGGCAGTTTCTCAGCACAGAAGCCACAGACAGACAATACATAAACAAATGAGCATGGCTGGGTTCCAGCGGAACTTCACAGGAGTTTTAACAAAACAGGCAGCCCCGTCACAGACTGTATTTTCCAGGACCTTGTTGTAAGCTATGGAGAGTGTGATGTACTTGTCATTAGCAGGTAATATTTGGAAGGACGTATACCAAATTATATATTACACATACAACATTGGAGTATTTCTTCAAACATTTGATATGCTATGATACACAATGATTAATTTTATTATCAGCAAAAACAATGAAGACACTGTCATTTTAAAGGAAAAACTCAGGCTTTGTTCTAATCCTGGGTTGGTTCAATCCAAGCACATAATATTTAAATATTTAAATATCTTTTTACATAATATTTTATGCTACAGTAATGCCTCAGTTCATGAATGCATCCGCTCATAAACAGTTTGATTCTCACACAAAAGTGTTTGACAAATTTTGCTTCCATTCACAAACTCTATTTTAAGTGACAGACACAACTGGGGTCATTGTTCCCACCCAAACACAAACATGGCTTCTTCCTCAGAATCCCCCCAGAAATTAAGTTTGTGAACTGAGGTACCACTGTATTCTCACTGTGCTGCCTTTAGATCAATGATTGACATTCTTTGGAGGTAGCAACCAAAAGTACAGAAGTAAGCCAGTTTGTGTGTGTGTGTGTGTGTATACATGTGTGCGCATGCGCGCATGTGTGTGCGTGCACGTGCTCGTGTGTGTCTGTGTGTGTGTGAGAGAGGGAGATTGCTGGGGAACCAGGGTCTTTCACGAGTGAAGCAAGTGCTCAGTCACTGAGCTTCAGCCCAGCTCCACTGAATTAAATTTAGACAAGAGCAGTGTAATCACCCCAGTGTGGACACGTTTTCAGTCTTGAGTGAATATAAAGGTCTGCTTTTAATTATTCTGTGATCTCATTCTCTGAAGGATACGTTTTGATGCAGGCTCTTGGGGAACACAAAATCTAAAATGTTATAAAATTTCAAGATAATGACTGATATGATTTGTCAAGAGTAATGCTAATATTTCTGTACAATCTGAACTTTTCTCTGTCAGAAATTGTCCCTACTTGCAGAATATTACCGTTACGTTAGAAAATCCCTCTTTCCCCCATTGTGTGGTATTTGTGAACATCCTGGCAATAAGAGTGGTTTACCTGACAGCTTATTCTGCCTGGTTATCTCATTTGCCTGAAGATAGTGTTGAAGGTGTGACTGGAGCACTAGGTCAGGGGTTTAGACTAATTCACTCCGTTTCTTCTAATCCTGCTTCTCAGTTTTCTGGGTTCAGCTGATGGTCAAATAGAATAGTTCTGGTCTTAATATCCAGTGAATGGCAGTCATTCAGCATTTGAGTTTCTATATCCTGGTCTAGTTGACAAGAAGGTTGAAGTACAACCTACATAAGAGCTTATTTGAATGAAAATGGAGGCAGAAACTAAACTCTTAAGTATTTAATGGCCTGCCCTGTGTCTCAGTCCGAACCACCACACCGAACATTCTGCCTACCTAGTGACATTTCTCTTCCAGTGAAGACTGCTTTTAGTGGAGTCAAGTAGCTATAAAATAGAGCAAAGATATGGCTTCTGATTTACTCCTAACTAGAAGATAGTCTCTAAAGGTTTCAACTGAAATAGGCTTTGTATTTTCAGATAAAGAACTGGGGATGGGCAGACAAGTGAAGAAGGAATAACTGTCCGCTATCTCTTCAAAATTCTGATCTCTCTTTACATGTTGACCTTATAAAAGAATCACTTAAAAGATGTTTACAGTCTTAGGAGCATCTTGAGGAACCATATTATTAAATTACTTTATAGAAGTGTTGATAATTTACAGTGCTGTATATATTCTGAGATGATTAATGTCATCATCGTCTTGCTAGTGAGGGTTTTGTGTCACTTTTAAAATTGTAGTCAATGAATGAAAAGGGTACATGCTTGGTTGTTAGGTTGTTTTGAATTAGGTAAGAGTTTGAAGAATGTGCAATGTTGGTTCAAATGCAGTTTCGGTTTCATGTCATATTCACAGAAGGGAGGGATTATTTCACAAGGGCAGAGAGCAGAAGAAAATCCAACAGAAAACAGTGCTTTCTTAAAAAAAAAAAAAAACTACCTCATTTTAAAGGCGAAAACTATTTGAAAAAACCTGTTTTTACAACACATTGCACATTGATAATGCAACGACGCTTCAAATGTTTCAATTGAATTGCTTCATCACGCTCCCCAAGGCAGATCTTCAATTTTTCTGTCTTTATCCTTCTTCTAAATGCCACATATTTATTTTTGTTTCTATCCCACCTTGGAGATAACATCTTATACAGTGAGGCAGTGGCATAGTTCTCTAGTCTTTAATAAATGATCCTGAACACTTTGAAATGCAAAATTCTGTGGAAAAATTATAGGATAATGACCAGAATATCATACCGTGAAATGGGGAAAGCAAACAACATCTGTGAAGTTTGCTTCATATTAGCAAGCAGTGTCCAGGTACAAGCTTCGCTCTGGGCTTCCCCCACTTGGACAGCCTGGACATGGACAAGGTGGCGGACACCGCGGGAACTGTTTTCTCCCACCTCTGAAGGTGGAGAAGTCCAAGGCTGAAGCCCAGCTGCTTTGGGTCATGGTGAGATGCCTCTTCCTACCTTCTCTGCTGTGTCCTCAGGATACTGAGTTCAGGAGTGCTGGGGACCCCTCCAAAAGACACTTGTTAGGTTCTTCTCATTCTGAACAGAGAACTGATTAAAACAAATGCAAAAGGAAGTGACACTTTACATTGTTGAAGTAGGAAAAGAAGTGCGCTCTAGAGAATGAGGTCAGACAGCTGTGAAGGAGAGAGCACAGTGTCCAGGCACTCAGTGGTGGCGATCTGCCCACCCCTACTCTTCAGGGTGAGGTCGGGTCTAGGCCATCCTATGAAAAGTTCACTTGAGTTCTCCTGAAAAGAGCTAAAGATAGTATTTTCCTTTTTTTAATTTAAAAGAAAAAAATTTTAATATCTTTTGGCACCTTTTAGGTAAACAGTATGATGACATTCATCACTGAGATCCTGTCTCTGTCCATGACAGATCTTGATTCTTATTTTTCCTGGTTCCCTTGCCTTCTCCTCCACCTGACTACCCTTACCATTTACAAAGACTTTCTTTCCATTTTTTTCTTCTGTTCTCATATTTTTTTCTTTCTGTTCTCTCCTCTGCCCCTCTTCTCCTCTCTTATTCCCTTTCTCCTTTAACATTTTCTTCCTGTTTCACAATATGTAAGGGGTTTCTTTTGGGGGGGTGTTTTGTTTTGCATAGCAAAGATCCTTTACTAGGACAGAGGTAAGGTGGGTGGCAGTGCCAGGGCAAGGGCAGTCACCCACCCCTGAGTGGACAGAAGTCCCGAGGATCTTGACTCAGCTGCTGGACACAGGTGCTAATGTTTGTTGTGGATACAGGTCAGGGCTGTGGACATCCTGTCCCCTCTCCAGACACCACTCAGTTTGTCAGACAGCTGCCTTGCTGGCCCCAGTTAGAGAGTCAAAGATGCTGCCTGTGGCCGCAGTTTCCCCTCTCCAGTACCTCGCTCTGGAGTCTCAGGTTCTCCGGGATCTCCAGGAGCCGACTCTCTGTGCTTAGCAGGGGTCGTCTGATGTGCACTCCTGCCTGAAGGCCAGCACGCAAGTCAGCTGGACAGGTCAGCATGTGTCCCAAGTGCTCCTCCCACATACACTCTGAGCCACACTCCTGGATTGGCCACTCCACCTCTTTGAGGTCCTAGCAGAATCTTTCAAACACTCTCTTCATGTTGTTGTGCCAAATTCCTCCAGCTGTTCCTACGGCAGTCAGTGGTGGGGACACAGGCTTGTCAAACCAGAAGTGGCCATCAGCTGCTGCCGTTCAGCTTCTGGCATCACACTGGACCTATAGTTCAATTTAAGCCACTCAGTGCCTGTGGTCACCACAACACCTTTTACCTCTCACCACCCACCTGGGTGGAAGCAGGAAACAACCTGAGTCCCCAGATGTTCCGGCCAGTTCTGACCCGTGAGGACAGTACATGCTGCTCAAATGGATCTTACTGGCATCCAGTCGGTGGTGTGCTTCCCGTTCCTGGGTCATACCCATTGTGTTGCTCTTAGATCACAGGGTCAAACAGCTCAGCAAATACCTCACAGGCCCCCTCATCTCCAACCACCATACCCACAGTCTTGATGAAGTGGTGGCCAGGGTTGTCCATGCCAGTCTGGACACACTAGTCTAGGATTTTGTTGCAGAGCTGCACACAGACTGCTGAAGTTGGGTGACTGCCCTGCAGTTGCTGTGCTTGGGGACATCTGGGAACTTAGCACTTGGTGCATGTGGTCTCCAGTGGCTCACATGGGCTCTGGGCACAGCAGAAGTCCTTCAGGGAGAGATCTCACCCTGCCCAGAGCCAGGAACCTGAGCCTGGGGTGGCCACATAGGAGATGGGAGAAGACACCAGTCATGGCTTCCAGAGCAGAACCTGTTGGTTCCACTGTGTGTGGGGCTCGGGTTGAGCTGGGAATTGTTGGTGTCCTCTTCCTTCTCTCCTGTCTCCATCCACAGTATCTGCTATACCTTAAGATTCTCATTTACACTTTCAGTTTCTCATACCAGAGAAACTATTCAGTATTTACTCCTGGATGTTCTGTTGATTTCACTTAAGGATATGGCCCTCATTGAGCATCCCTTTAGCTATAAATGTCTCAAGTCATTTTTATGGCTAAGTAATATTCCATTGTATTTTTTAAACCGACTTCTTTATCCAGTCAGTGGTTGATGGACATTTGAATTATTTCCAAGATTTAGCTATTATAAACTGCTGTTACAAAGATGGGTGTACATATATGGCTGTGGTACATTGGCTTTAATTATTTTGGAAAGATACCCAGCAGAGGAACAGCTAGGTTAAATGGAACCTCTAATCCTCGTTCTTTGAGGAATTTCCACAATGGTTGCACCAGTCTATACTCCCAGCAGCAGTGGAAAAGATAATGTTGTCTGATTAACCCCACATGCAGGAATTTGCATGTGGCCTAGACATTCATGGTTGGTAGAGAAGTGACACCTACCTCCCCAACCATCTTTCATTGCTATAAGAGGGAACTTTGGTGCCCCTTCTTCTTCTTAAAAGGGTACCAGAAAGGGCCAGAGCTTTAGAGTTTGAATTTTGGTGTGGACAGCCACAATTTAGTTTATAGTAGGAGTGTGTGTAGAAATCAAACACTTATTGATACAGAGCTCATTAGTCAACATTGTGAAGCACTTTCTTGCCCTAAATTTTTGTCAAAATTGGGCATGTAAACTGCAGAAATTCAAGCCAAACATTACACCCAGTTTAACAGACACAGAAACTGAAGCTGAGAAAGATACAAAGCTTTGTCCCAGGTCATTCAGATAATCAGGGACCAATCTGATTTCCATGGTCTTGTAGCTCCTGTTGTATCTCCCACTGTGCTAACCGATACAATTGGGAGATTTTAGGGAGATGAGTGCTTACTTCATGGACTCTGTTTTGACATTGCTTGGGATGTTTGTGGCTGCAAATAACAAATTGAGTCTTATTTTGAGGATGAAGGATTCCAGTGAAGAGGGCAGCATTTGGGACTGTGCAAGGTGCCAGGCAGCTTACACGGATGCACCGCAGATATATGGCCGGAATCTTCTGCCAGACGCCACCCTGCTGCTGGACTACTGTGCCTTAGAGTAAATACCAATCAGTCCTGTCACTGAAGAGCCTCACAAATGTCAGAGTTCCAGAAGAGAGGTTTTCAGTCACCTTCTTCTGAACCATGCATGTATGCCTTTTCTTCCTGGAAAAGGAAAGATGGAAGAGGATGATGTGTTCTCACATCTTCTATAAGGTGTTACAGATCTTGTTCTACTGAGGGCTAGATGTAGGACATCTAAAACACAAGAAAGCAAAACTTAATATTTGCAACCATCCCCAGCATGCAAGCTTCTAAACTTGAAGGTAGTTTTTACTAAGGTAAGTATCTTTCAAGTAAATGTCATCTTTCAGCTTCCTCTGGAACTCTATGGCCTGTGGCTAGACCAGAGGATAGCAGTGGCCTTTATTTTTCCATTCAGAATGAAACCCAGCATTGGATTTTCTTTTCTCATATAAGCTGACTTTATTGTTCTCTTCCCCTGGTGACTTGGAAGATATACAGCGCTTGGATGCTTCCATGTGGAAGTCAGCTTTACTAACTTATTTTGCTACCTTATTACATCCAATAAAAAGGGATGTCTCAATGCAATCTCAAGGATGATTTACTGCCAGTCTCAAGGGCAGGTGCGTTCATTCATTATCTGGCTTCCAAGAATGTATGTGTTTCTGAGCATTTAGTCATGTGGATTCATTTTTTTCACTTGCGGAATTAGCCAAAACAATAGTCACAATTTCTATACAGCAAGGTCACAATTTCCATACAGCAAGGCATGTATTTATCTTAGCAGAAAAATGAATTGGTCAGTAGTAATATTATCATCACAGATTGTATGTCTTCTGAGATTTCTCAGTATTTTACCATTTGCTCTATAGCCTGAGGCCATCTCTAGTCGCCCAGAGAAGAGCCAACAAAGGAAGTTTGGGAACTGGTTTTCTGCCTGTGAGGTAACATATAGATCTTTCTTTAGTCTCTGACACTAGTCTCTTAATCACTTTTGTTTTTAGTATCAAATTGTAGATCCTGCCAAATAGGAATACTGCTACTCAGAATGGTCTGGCTGCTATTCATGGACTAAAGACTGATAGAGATGTCCTTGTGGTTTCTGGGGAGCAATAAGTACAAGCTGATAGTGGGTTTGCACCTAGCTGGTCCTGGAGAAGCCAGGAAAACTGAGCAAGAGAGACTCCCATTTGCAGTATTCCTTGGTGTCTCAAGTGGACAGGAGAATTCAGAGAACTGTATTAATCCATGTCTTGATCTTTTTTGAAACTTGTGATAATGTTTCTGGTCTAAGACCTAGGACCGTTTCCATAACGACACAGCAAAATAGGAATTCTATCTTCATAAGGTAAGTGTGTGTGTCAGTGAAAGTGTACACTCAGCATTGATAGTGAATATGGATGCTAATCAAGGGGACTTTATTTCTTCATCCTTGGCCAGGATAACTCCATAGTATTAGTGAGCAGAAACTAATAAGGGTCTTGTATGGTGGTTCTGCTCTATCTTCACCCTTTCCTCTCCTCCTGTAGTTTTGATTACTACCGAATGTCCTTGGCATAGCCTGCTTTAGCGTTCTCGACATCTTCTCTTAGTAATTTTGCAAAAAATACATGTTCCGATTTTGCCTTTAACTTACCATTTTTTTTCCCTGCCATGCTGGATACTAAACTCAGAGCCTTTCACCTTGCTTTATTTCTAGAATTTTTTTTTTTTTTTTTTTTTTTTTTTTTTTTTTTTTTTTTTTTTTTTTTTTTTTTTTTTAGACACAGTCTTGCTAAGTAGCTAAGTTGTCCAGGCTGGGCTCAAACTTGCAATTCTCTTGCCTTCGTGTCTCATAGTCCTGGGATTACAGGTGTGCCCTACTATGCCTGGCTGAGATTTATCAATGTTTTATTTCTTCACAAAATTTGCTCTTTCCTAAAGTATTACCTTGTTTTACTGTGCTAAGTTCAGAACACTAGTAAACCCAACTTTATACTTTGCACAGGGTCAAATTACAAATTTCAGTGAGTTCCTACCATGACATTTTACATGTGAAAATGTACATTAGGTTCTAGATGCAAGAGAAGCTATTTCAGAGGAGAAGCATGTAAGAAATATGTGAAGCATAAGGGAAATGGCAAATGAAATATGTTCTTAAGGACCATTTTGCTAAACTTCTGCCATTAAAACTTAGAGAATATTGGATAGACTCTCTATAATGTACCAAATGTCTTGTTATTAGTTTTTTTGTGACTTTCACAGGACTGTGAATTTCTTTGCCTTATATTGCTATACAGTCTGCATAAAAATCCACCTCAACTGAAGCCAGTCTCTAATTTCCATTTCTGCTTCACAAAGAAACTTCTACTCTTCTCAGCACAGTGGGGCAAACAGTTGTGGAAATTTTCACTATGTCAGCTTTTTGAAAAGTTTCTTTGCTGAGTAATTGCTGAAGCAATTAGCTTCAAGCTGTAGGTTAGCATCTATCAGCAATGAAAGCTGCTTCCTCCTGGAAGGGTTATCTTCTTCATCCTCAGAGGTGATGACAAGCTTCAGAGCCATGTTGGATGTGGTGATTTGGGAACACTGTCTGCTGGTGATCCATGTGCCCACGAGGTTGTGATTCAATAGGTAACTGACATTTATGGTCTTTAGGATCTAGACTAGTACTTTCAATACAGCTCAGTTAGGTTTCTGTAGACAAGTATCTAGTACAAGTTTCATGATGTCTTTCTTTCACACCTATTATTTTCCCTAAATCAAATGCTTAGTTTGGCAGAGCTTAAAAATAAAATAAAAACAGCAAATGATCTCCATAGGATACTTTATAGAAAACTGTTATGAAGAGGCTCAAAGAGTACTCACAGGGTTTAGAACTGAAAAGGCCTGATTTCTCTCATGCCCTGTAAAATGTTATTAATACGGAGTGTAATAACCCAGCCTAGGTTGCACAGAGTATGTGGGGATTTTTGTGCACCACATTTCAGTTAAAGCATCTTAATAATCAGGTTGGGCGGTGCAGGGAAAACAGCAGCACTGAGACAGCATGGATTTGCATCTTGCCTGGGAAGCTATATACTGTCTTTGGAGAATTGTACATCTCATATCACTACTTGGTTTTTTCTCAGTAAATTAAACACATTAGAATTAGTTTTCTAAACTTTTTCATTCCTGTGCAGATATTTACTGAGCCTCCTACTTTGTGTCCTGTACTGCAAAGATCACTGGGAAGTCAAGTAAAAAAACAACAAAAGTCACACCATGTCTTTGCCTTCAGGAAGCTTATGTTCTAACAAGGCTCAGCATCATTTAATAGTGTTGCTTTATTGTCAATGTGTGCCCTGTGAAGTTTAAATTAAATAAACTCAAACCTTATATTATACATTCATTGAAGACTTCACCATCTCTCTTGATGTCATAAGAATTTCTTGAAGGGCAGATACTTAAACCTTGCACTTGTCACTGCTGGCTCTGAATTTTTGTTGGCCCTACAGTCATTCAGTTTATGGATATTCTCAGTGATCAACCTACATGCCTCCGTTTTGTGTACTATACCTGCTTCCAGTCATTAATCTGGCAGAACTTTGCTAACAGAAGAAGGCCAAGGAAACAAAAATTATGTATAAAGAGGGTGGAGGTTGCAGAGCAAGGGGAAAAGGAAAAAAATGAGAATCAAGTCACGTCATATTCTGATACAAACTCTCAATGATGAATGTGATGATGATGTGTATTCATAATGTACTGATAAAGATTTAAATTAAAAAAAAGAAGAAGAAGAAGGCGGCCATGGGCTGATTCCATGGTTTCTTGCTGCTTTGGAACCAGAAGTGTAGCTTACATCTCAAACTATTTAAAATGTAATATCTGTCTTTTCTTTTAAGAAGTACTTTAGCTGTAGCCACACCAAAATTTTGTGCAGGCTCTGTTATTCTTCAGGGTCTGTTTTCTATCTGTCTCTTAGTCCTCCTATCTCTGAAAACAAATACTGGAGACTTAACTCACCAAACTCACATTGATTGACTATGGTACAGACTGTGTGGTCCCCTAACCCCGTGTTCAGAGTGCTCCAACATCTCCAAGTTGAGTTATGGCACCATGCCACAAGGAGAAAATTCCGGAACATGAAACTTTGCTTTGTACACAAAATTATTGAAATAGCATAGAAAACCACCTTCAGGCTATGTGTTTAAGTTATATAGGAGACTTAAGTTAATTTTCCACTTAGTACCATCCCTAAGATGCCTTTTTTCTTTTACATGTGAATATTCCAAATTTTGAAAAAAAAAATCAAAACCCGATACACTTCTGGTCTCAAGCATTGTAGTTCAGAGTTAGTCACCCTCTATGTCACATACCTCTATCTCATTTAGAAGAACTGTGATACATATAATTCAAGTGACTGTTTTTTCCCTTCTCCATTGTTCTGTTATTGGTGTCTGGATTTCCAACACATTGTTTTTCTATTTTCAATCACTGATATCTTTCTTCACAGTGGGCAATAAGTTTGACACACACAGATCAGGAGGACTGTTCTGGCACAAAGGAGACCCAGCCACACAGTGTCACCTCATTGCAGTGCCTGGGGGCTTATCCAGGGCCCTAGTAAATGGAGACTGAGTCTACAGGGCTTCCAGAGTAGAACAGCTGCAGATAGGTGAGATCTCCCCTGCTGTGAAATCTGAGTTGCTAAAATGGTCCTTAGGTAAATAAGAACTCTTAGTAGCACTTGCAGCTCTTCCTTGTGACCTGAAGAGAAGCAGTTCAGAATCACGGGTGCCACTTACCCAGGCTGGGAAATTCCTCTGCCTGCTCCTTTGTGCCTTAGGAAAGATGTCTGATTAGGTCTGGTTTCAGACTCGGTGCTCATACCCAGTCAGGAAGCCCTCCCCTTGCACAGCACTTGGGATAAATTTGAAATGATGGCCTCTGCCCTTGGAGATCACAGAGATAAGTACAGCATTTATTATACTGGTCTAGGAGTCCACAGTGAGCTTTTGGAAACATACCCTTTCTGCCCACCGGCTCAGAGTGTTTTATCAGCACTTTACTAATGTGGTTTCCAACAAAGGTCAGAAAGTTAAACTTATCACCCAGTAGCCAGGGTTGATAGTTCATATCTTGATCTTATCACTGGGCCTCTTTTTCCCATTCCAATTGCTTTTTGAGGGCCTCCAGCTGCTCACTTGGGGGATATATTTGTCATGAGCAAGAGCCTAAGTAAAAATAAAAATCAAATTATATAAGGTAGAAACAAATGTTCAAAACAATATCCCAGTTAGATCACCCCATGTGGTTTCTGACCCCTGCGTTCCTATCAGGCTGATGTGACCTAGTAACAAAGTCACACATTTCTTTTCTTCTGACTTTGGGTCCCCATTCTCAGATATCACAGAAAGTCTGTCTTAGAACAAGTATCTGTCAAAGCGATCCTCTCTGGCTCTTTCTACCTTCCATTCAGATGTAATTGATGGCAGGAGCACTGCAGCAGCTTTCTAAAGCATCTTGGCTTGAAATCCAAAGGGGCTTGCTGCAAAACGTCATGTACCGAGATCCTTGGTATTTATCAGCAAGATAACTTAATACTAAAATCCTCCAGTTCTTGGACACCATAGGAAATAATCCCTTCAGTTTTTTCATCAGTGATGCAGAGTTTTTCGAGAGCAGTATTGATGATGTTTAGAGCCAGGTTAACTTTTATTGTTCGTTGCAACCTGTGCACCATAGCAGATCCAGCAGTGGTACTGCCCCTACCTTCCCAGATGCTGCTAACACACCACTCTGCCCAGTTGAAGATACCAAAAATGTCTTCAAACATTGCCAGGGCCCGCAAGGGTCGAAGCCTCCCTGTGGCCCAGTTAAGCACCACCAATGTAAAATAAGGCTAATGTTTCCTTTTAGGTAGCTTTAGGTATCTGGGAGAAGGTAGGTACTTATGCAAAAAGAGGAACCAAGAGACCTGCAAATCACGGATGCTGGGGTGTGTGCAGTATTCCCCCCACACAAACCGATTGACTTACTCAGACTAAAACTCACAGTGTGAGGTTTAGTCTCCACAAAAGGGCATGAGGCTCTACTTCCCCCAGGTCCTCAGGAACTGACACAGGAAATAGTAAGTTGTCAAAGGGCCTGAGGCTCCTAGAGTGCCATAAGTGTCATACACAGGATGTAAAGGTTCTCCTGGGTCTTACTTTGGTTTTTATGTTAAAGATGGGAAATGGGGTTATGAACGTAGTGTGTAACACAAAGTGTGTGCTCACACAAGTTACAAGGAAGAAGGGAGGTCCGCCTCAAGAACAGAACGGAGACCCAGTAATCTCGCAGACACGCGGGATGCACCTCCAATCCCCGAATCAAGGTTGAATCCTGTTTCAGGCCCAGTTCATCTTTGCTTTCTCTAGTCTGTTAGCTTGAATCCTGAGAAGCTGCGTAATATCCCTCTTTATAACATTTGGACTTGCCTCGTGCCATTGCAATGAGGATATAAGAAACGCGGGAAGCATGTACCTGTGCATCACATAGGGAGTTAAAGTTAGCTTAATTATACCACCATGGTGAGAGGGTGTTGAGCAGATTTCTTTTGGTTCTCAGGTATAGAAGGTTGAGTTCATGATACTCTTATATTCCTGGCCCAAGAATCTCCTTTCATTTTAGGATTAACTTGTATCCTTTCAGTCGTATGCCCCACTCATACCACCCTCCCCCACCACAGAAAATATCACAGCATTACTGAGACTATTTCTGCTGACCAGCTGTGCAAAACACATGTGTGCATAGCCTTAATTTACATAAGTTATACTTTGCATCAAGTTGGTTTTTCTTATTCTTTCCACTTGCCTGTTAGCACATACTGAAGCCCTCCTTTGCGGTGAAATCGTGTTTGCTGAGGTGCATAAGTACATCTTACCTTTGTGTTCTCAGTAAAATTAAAAAAAAAACACCTGATGGTCTCTGATACTCCACAGATAGAACAGTCACAACCATCCTCAGCTATAAGTCCTTCAGGAACCCATGAGATTGTATTTGGAATAGATGTCTCTCAAAAAGAAGTTAAGTGTCCCAGACTTTTGATCTTTACGCATTAAGATCACTCTTGCCTATGATTTCTTTTAGATCAATAAGGTTAGATAGCAACACCTTGACAGTGATAAATATATGTATCTATTGCATACTTATTTTTATATGCTATACACTAGGAGAAGCATTTTATGTCTCTAAGAACTCCCTCATGTTTGGAAAGTTTCTAGGAATATTTATTGAATATAAAGTATAATCTTATACTTTAGATTTTCTCATTCTCCACAAAAGAATACCAAGTACAACGAGCAGAAAAATAAGTACAGGAGGCGAAGGCCACAGAGAAGCAGATAGGACTGTGCTCAATCTTCTTTCTGTGGAGCCCCACAGACGGCCCTCTAGTCCTGTGAAAATGGATTGTGACGTGTCTGACGTGCTGCCGATCAGAGAAACTCCTTTTAAGGGCCTCATCAGAAAGCGTCTGTGCTTGTGATGTATTCGTGTATCTGAGAACTTGTGTTCAGCATAAACCAGGGTGTTTACACAGTGGCCAAGTAAATGGCCATTATTGGGAATGACGGTGGAATATTCCCAAACTGCAAGTTCTCAGATTTCAGCCACAGGCCTTCTTATGAGCAAAGCACTCAAGAGATTACAGTCAGAGCCTTGTGTTAACATTTTTCAGCACCTTTTAATTTCATTTTTCTGTTAATCCATGCAAAAGCAGATAGTGAGTTTCTCACTGCAAAATGAGGCAACTGAGATGCTGAGACTTAAGTAACTTGCCCTAGATCACAGAGCTCAGAAAAAAAGAAAGCAGACTTAGCCTAGCTTCCTAGAAAGCAACCTCTTTTTAAAACTGACTTCAGAAATAGCTACCCTCTCTGCTGTGAACTCAGGCTCATCCCCACTAATTAGACATCCAAGACTGGATAGTCCTTCTTGGCTGAAAATAGCTTGACTTGTCATTTCATTATTTTTAGAGTTTCTGGAAAAACCTTAGATTATCCAATTGATGTAAGGGCAAGATGTCGGCATTGCTGTAGTTCTGTGCAAGGGCCACTTTTCCTTGCACTGATTAGACGATAGGCATTTTATAAAAAGTGGAAGATTTAGGCGATGTGAAGAGAAACCAGAGTGTGAGACGATAGGTATTTCAAACCATAGAGATAGAAGTTGCAATCAGTGTAAAGTTAGTTAGGCGTCTCCTTTCTGGCTGAGAGAGAGAAACCCATCTCAGCATGCTGTGTGCTGTTTGTACTCACCTCAGTCATAGCTGCAGACACTGGTGCTTACTGTGCTAAACTGGTCAAATGTCATCTGTCTAGTTAGTGATGGTGAAGGAATTTGGACCAGGAAGATGCTGAAGCTGTGGCTTATCCGTGTGCTTTACCACCATGTGCAAACACTGCTGATGCCTTCCAGGTTGAAGGGGTTAAGGAGATGGGTCACCAGGAGCAGAGCAGGGGGACAAAGATTGCCCCCTCAAAAACCCCTTACTCTGTGCCCTTTCGCTAGTCCTCATCTCTGCCCCTCGGTCTCTTGTTTCTAAAATGAGGATTCCAAGTCCCATGTTCCTGTGGCAGTAGTCTTACTGTGGACATCATATAAGATGTTTCTATTAGTTAGTACTTGTTCAGCTGCGTGCAGTTGGAATCCAAATGTCTTGCCTCAGAGCATACAGTCAGCATCCCAGGAACACTGGCACTTGCTAAAAAGCCCAGTGTCTACAGATGTTCTGTGCCTCCTTTCTTGATGCCATCTTTTCCTTTACTGAACCCCCTTCTCAAAAGTGTCCCCTTCATGGTTACAAAATGACTATAGCTCTCTCTGAATGTCAGATGCCTAAGAAGAGGACAAATTGGATACTTACAAAGGGAAAAAAGTTTCTTGAGCTCATAGTTTTAGAGCTTAAAATTTTGAACAGCACAGTGCTTTTTCTGGAAAGAGCCTTGTGGATACATCATCTTATAGCTGATAGCATCACCATGGCAGCAGTGTGTGAGAAGGAAATATCACCTGGTAACAAGGAAGCCAAAGTGAAGAGGAGACGGCATCCCACTAGTCTCTGCTCTTAAAGGTCCAACTAGTCTACATCACCACAGTAGATACCAAGACTTCAGCCCGTGAGCCTTGGGGTGCTTTCTCAAGCCTTAGTTAGGCAGACAGTAGTGTTGCAATACACAGTATTTAGTCTTACAGCTTATGATTGGTCTCAGTGGGGTAACATGCCCAGCTACAGGTAATCCCTGCTACCAGGAACTGACAAATGTTTGCCGGCTAGGCCCAGGCACCATGGTGCTTTGCAGCTAAGGATGGGACCATTTGGACTCTTTGGAAAGGCAGTGTGAAAGGCCTGGGTCACTAAGGGGCTAATAATAAAAGATAGGCAATAGTGCATGTAAGAAAGGTTCAGTGGTGTCTTTGCAGTGCTCTGTATATATTGTCTTATTAAATAATGAAGACCTAAAAAGTGCAGTGTGTTCTATAATTTTACAGAAATGGAACAGGTGCAGAAGAAATTTATTTTTCCCAAAACAGACTCAAGTGGGGTGAGACAGAGCCTCCCAGGTGCGCAGTTTATACATTTGCAGAGGGAAGGGACCTGGAGGGGAAGGACCCCTCCCTCTCCCGCATCATCCGGGGCTTTAGTTTTCAGCCATTGTCATATTGGCCTACTTAGGAAAGGGTAACTATAGATGGTAATTACAAAGATAGTATTTAATTAGTTTTTATTTGAAGTCAAAGTATTTGCTGCAGACTTGGCCAGCGATGGTGATGGACATTGATGAATGAAAGCATGTGATTAAAACATCTGTCACTGTCAGGCGGGGTCGATTTGAGGGTGAAGATTGGCTCATGCTGGGAAGCAAGATGATGGCCACAGAGAGCCCAACGAGCTAAACTTAGTGTTTCCGTAATCATCGGGCTGACAGTGATCGGTCACAAACATGCACTGATGAGCAGTAATGAAGTTGCTACCAGAGCAGTTCGGCATAGGTTTTTCAGGCTAATTAGCTAGACAAATGTTAATTTAATCAAAGAAACACGTATTCATTAAAGGTATATCGGAGAGCTGGAGGAGAAAATTGGCTCAGCCATTGAGGAGCTGAAATTATAGGTGCCAAGCAAGGCAGCTTCACAAAATCATCCCCCAATTTACAGTGTCTCTCAGGGAACAGTCGAATTACACCTAAGCACATCGTGTGGTCTCTATTATTTTAGATCTGATTATTGTAAAGTGAAGAGAAAGAGCTTCTGTGGAGCAATGTAGAGTAAAAGCAAGTGCTTCCTCATCCTCAGAAGATTAATTAACTCCTCTGGAAATGTTATTTTACTTGCATTCACGGATGATTAGAATAGGAGCAGTTCTTACAGGTCATATAGTTCAAGCCATTCTATTTATAAGAAGAAAATGACATGCAGAGAGGCTGCATCATTTGCTTGAGGCCACACAGCTTAGCCCATTCTAATTTGCACCTGAAACAAAAAACAAAGACAGAAAGAGCTCCTGGCAGTGGTGTGTAACTTGAGAGTTAATCACTGCAGGGGCATTTTGCCTTTTGTCACTATGCTGAGGACATCATTAGTCATTTTATACCGAGACATTACCTCCCAAGATTACAAACCAGTTGTGCTTGTAATTATGAGGAAAATGAAAAATCTATACAATGGAGAAATAGAAGTAGACTGTGTATTTCTTAGCATGCGATCATACAGATGAGCTTGTTGGAAGTATGAGTTATTTTCATAGATCAATTCTGTTGTCCCAAGGACTAAAATTATTTCACTCATTTATGGATTCCACACATACATCTGAAAAGTGGTCAGGGTGGGTGTATTGTCTAATATAGGCCTTTAAATAAATCTTCCAGATTGAATAGAGAGGAAATGTGCATCACCCTCTCATAGCCCAGGCTGCTTTGCATCCATTTTTCCTCATCAGGAGTGGAGGAAATTCTGCTTGTCTTTCAGGGCTTGATTTTTTAAAATATTGATATATTTTTATTTTTCAAAATCCAGGGTCACTGACATCTCTACAGCTCTTATCCTGAAACTATAACTTGAATGATAAGATTATACTACTGGAATAAAATAATACACGATGAAATTCCCCACTTAGTGGTAAGAGTGAAAATTAGACAATACCATCTTCCTGCTGAAACCCAGCCCACCCTAAATACAAGGAATGAGTAGATCGACCTCTCTTCTGTCTTTCATATCAGGTATTCACCACTCTGTACATGAGTTGAGTTCTGGAGAAAGAGCAGTAGCTCACCAGCATGCTCAGGGAAGAAAAGCTTCCTAAAAGAATCACCATTTAGGAACTGACTCAAGTTCTAGGCTCACACAGTCTGCAGACTCACAGTGAGATTACAGTGTCATCCTGCATGTTCTAACTGCACCTTCATTTTTAACTGACGGGTGAAATTCATTTTAATACTTTTAACTTGATATGTCCATAGTGTTATTACAGCATATAATCAAAACTGTTAGTAAGATATTATAATCTTCTTTTTCTTGATCTTTGAAATTTGCTAGGTGTTTTCCATGCTGACCACAATTCTGACAAAACATATTTCCAGTGTACATGTCCCCTCGGCCAACCTGTTAGAGGAGTCATTGAACTTAGGTACTCTGTGTTTGGCTGTCTGTATGATTTTATATGTTCTTAGGTGCTGGTATTAAGAAAGATACTCTAAGAAAGTGCTTGATTTGAATATTCTTTTCTCTGGGTAGCTTTCTGTGGCTCACAGACCAAGTGGGGGTCATTTCACTCTGCCCTCCCCTATGAAGCCTACATTTGCCTGGAAGTTATTGTGCAAATTTCAAAAGCCTGTAAGTGTCAGTATGGACCTGTGGTCTCAGACACTCAGAAGGCTGAGGCAGGAGGACTGTGTGAACGCAGGAGGTACAGCCCAGCTCGTGTAACATGGCAAAACTTCAACTCTTACGTTTTTTTGAAAAGTAGCCTGCTTGATTACCCACCTTTCCCATTTGATAGTGTCTTAAAGTATAGTCCAAATATCAGCCACATTGAAATTGCTTGAGTTCCTCATTAAAACTTAAACTGTTTGTTTATGCCCCACATTTCACAATATAAGTGATATAAAAGGAGTGTTAGTTTCCTAGTTAGTTAGATGGTTATTACGTATCCTGTGGCTGTAAAACATTGTAAATTCTTCTCTTAGCTGAACTAAGGATCAGTAGGCTCCTGGTAAGTTTTTATTAGAGGGAATGCCTGCATGAATAAATACGTATTGATCGTTCTAAAATTAGTCATAGAATTCTGTGGTAGGAACATTGGTAGTGAATGAGAGTTTGTTAGAGAACCTTGTCTCTGAGTCTGATGCTGTAGAAGCTTAGGAGTCATATCCCTTTGGAAATGGAAAAGGACTTCAAAAGTTCTCTGTCCTTCCTGTGGGTGGGTTGAGCAGATCTCAGAGGCAAAGATCTGCCTGCCAGAGGCACAGGGAGGAATGTGTGGAGTCCGGCTCAGAACCAGGTTCCTGTGTCCCGTCACCTTCTCCCCGCACTGATCTCCCAGAGTAGCCACTCCTCCCAGGAAAGAAACTGTCCTGCTGTGGTCTGCAGAAGATTTGCAATCTTTCCGCTTTTAAAAAAATTACTTTAGGGCCAGGGATTTAGCTCAGTGCTTCGGCGCCTGCCTTGCAAGTGTGAAGACCCAGGTTTGATCCCCAGTAACCACATACAACAATGCTGGGCATGGAGACTCACACCCACCAGCAATCAGAACCACATACTACAGTGCTGAGTGTGGTGGCTCATGCCTGTAATCCCAGCACTTGGGAGCAGAGGCAGGAGGATTGCTGTGAGTTCAAGGCTGAGCTCAGAACCAGCCTCAATTACAAAAGCAATACTGTCTCAAAACAAAATTACTTCATTAATTGATGCATAAGTTGCATATGTATGGAGTAGGATGTAATAATTTAATACTTTACTTGTAAACATGTATAATAATCAAATGAAATAGTATGTTTCCAGTAATATGGCAAAGTTTTAACTAAATGTCAGGGTGCTGATGATTTCAGACTAAATGTTAAGGAAGAAGTCTGGCCTGGTAGAGTTGGAGCATCTCATGCTCTGCCAGTCACTGAGTTTAAACCGATAGTGTCCATTGTTTTATTCATTCCCCCGATTCATTACATCTGGGACTATGATGCATACCAAGCATTTCCTTCTGACAAATCTTTGAAAGAAATATATAGGTCATCCTAAACAGTAATTTTCATGGAACAACAGGTTTGATGTAATAGTTTCTTTGTAATAATTATTTTAAAAAGCTATGTTAATTGCCGTCTTTGTACAATGCAAATCATTTCATGTGTAATCACTAACTTATGCAGTATGGTTTAAGGAACAACTTCCTGCTTATCTTGGTTGGATTCTGTCATCCTCTCATTATACCCCAAGGAGGGAACTTCACTCATTTTGTAACATTTTTATGGCCCAATTTAAATGAAACTAAAGATGCCATCTCAGAATGTTCTTAATTCTTCAGAAGTATTTTCTCTGAGAAAGCAAGGTTGTCAGTTCTCCATTTGAACATCATGCCCACAGCGATTTGGTCATTGTTAAAGTATGACAGATGGCACAAAGGTAGTTACAGTAGAAATTAAGGGTTTTTGAATATTTGGCAAATGTTAAAGCACATAAAGCCAATTTTAGCCTTGTGATTAAACAATGCAAGTAGCAGTACATTACAATTTAAATTTTATAGCATTTAAAAAGTCCTACAGAAAACAGAAATGATTGATACTTATCTAGCAATAAAAGAAGTCACAGTTTGACTGCTGGTTGTTTAAATCTCAGCTGACAAAGAAGATAGCAACTCAGAGAGAATAAAGAGGAGACAGCTGATGACATTCTTTTGGAAGAAGAAGAAAAGACCCATGTGTTTTTTAAACTTCTGGAGATGATATTCAAATTGAAATTTTGGAATCACCACTTTGGACTAGTTACAAGGGGATGTTGGAGTGTGTACTCCAAATTACTTCCACCTGTACATTTTCTGGCTCTGAGGCAAAGAAGCAATGAGAATCCTGGAAGCCTAAAAAAGATGCCTCTTGGAAGGATTGAAGGCTTTTGCATAAATGTACCACCTAGAGGATGCGTTGGGCAGGCTGGCTTAGCAACTACAATCTGCTGGGAGTTGGAGGATCTTTACAAGGCTTTTGAATTAGGAGAACATATTTGTCAGATTTGGAGACAGTAAGAAATCAAGCATTTTTGGAAAACCATAAATGAGTTAATGTAGTGTTCAGGGCAAGCTGTGAATTGGCCTCTCAAAGGAGGTTTGTAGTAATAACCTGCTGCAAAAATTACCACTTCCTCTCCAGCCATTCGCACCATATGCTCGCGCTCCAAGAGCTGGCATTTTCCGGCAGCCACTGTCACTTACGGACCTAGGATTCTGTGCAGTGGATTCTGGCTCCATTTTCTGTGTGCTCTCAGGTGGGCAGTGTGCAGGCAGAGAGGGCGGTCCAGACTAAGTAAAGATGGAAGGATCTTTTTCGAAAGGTAGTTTTCCTGCCCAGCAGCCAGAAGCTCATAGCTGCAAAGAGATGTTTACATTCCTAAATGATAGGAAGGAAACTCTTCCAACTCCCACCTCTCCCCAGAAGCTTTCTGTAGCTATGCCAGTTCATGCTGTTCTCTCGTTTGTAAAATTGTGGAGTACCTGTAATCCCCACGCCAGTAGTCAGTAATTAGCCATTTTCTACCATCCCTTTTCTTTTCTTTGCCTTCCTCGCAGAAAACCTAACCTTGTGGTGTGCAATTTTCCACATTTTAAGAAGTCTTCTCTACCCTTCATAGCACCTCATGTGTAGCTGTGACAGGCAGCTAAGTGAGTGAGAACAGTAGCTGCGGTGGTAATTCTGGTAATAACAGTCCTCCAGTCTAACACAGATTGAGTGTATGTGAGCCGGCGGATGCTGGGTAAGTTTTATAGGAGTAAGTCTGTGAGCAGCCAAGAGAGAGTTACTGTTATTTGCTTCACTGGGCATTTGAAGCAAGAAATGTTAGGAACTTGATGAAATTCAGAGAGAATACTGTACTCATGCCCACGCCATCTGTCTACACATCCCCCCTTCTTCCCCACTCGGCTCATTCTGTAGGTAGTGCAGAATAAGGACTTCACTCACCTTCATAAGGAGTCAGACTGCAGAAGGGACTATTCCCGGTACCAGGGAAGGACAGAGTCCCATCTAACATGGGAACCCAGTGAAGTGCTATTTCCAGCTTCCTTCTGTGTGTGAGGAGTGGAGGCTCTGAGGGGTTCATCACTGTGTGCATCAGGGTATACTTGTGATTTATCTGGGTGCTAAACAAATATTACTCACTTGGAGAATCTTCCAATTGGTTGACAGAGTTTGAGTCCTTTTCACATTCTGGCTGTTGTGAATATGCTGCTATAAACATTTGTGTACAAGTGCCAGAGTGGGATGTGAGTGGAGCTGGCCAGCTCTTTTCCACTGTAGGTGTGCTGTTTTGCATTCACACTGACATCTTAACAAGAGTTCCAGTTTTTCCACATCCTCACTAGCACTTTCATGTTCTTTATTACTGCCTTCACAGCAGGTGTGAAGTGTTCCTCCCTTTTGGTTGTGAGTTATTTTCATAATATTTAATACTTTTGAGAGTAATTTCATATGCTTATTGGTCTCTGGTTGTATCTTCTTTGGAGAAATATCTATTCAAATACTTTGCTCCTTTTTTCAAAAATTGGGTTGTCTCTTGAGGCATAATTCTTATATATTCCAAGTACTTAATCCATATCAGATATAGGAGCAGGAACATATGCCCCAGTCTGTTGTTCACTTTTACATTTTCTTGACAGTATCTTTTGAATTACAATAGTTTTTAGTTTTGTTGAAATATGATTCCTGGAACTTTTTTCTTCTTAGTTTTCTGTTTTTGTTGTTGTGTTCAAGCATATGTATTGGCATTTTAGTGGGATTCTCATAAGGGCATGAAAACTCGTGTAGTAACTTCAGGACTAGTCGTATACTAACTAGCCCCTTTAGTGGCACTGAACAAACTTCTAGTGTCAGACTGACACTCCGTGAGCTTCTTGCCATGGGGGGGATACACCTCCACGAGGTACAACATCAGTTTTGAGGATGAACAGACCTGAATTTGATACACTCATTTTTTGACTGCTAGGTGTCTTTGAGCAAGTTGAAGAATATCTTGTAGTTTTCCTCTGTAAAGGGAAGATGTTGATACCTCCTTTGTAAGGACATCTCAGAAGTAGATCAATGCAGCATACAATACATAGTACTTGCTTGACAGATGTTACCATTGTCACTTATTTTATTAAAATTATTACTTTGTGCTTTACTAATCATTATATATGGTACTGAAGTAAATATGAATGATTATTTCCACATCCAGTGCTTCTTTCTGCCTTATCTTTGCAAAAGTTCTTCACTTTATGGGAAGATGACTATTGGCTCCTGGTCCATGCCTGGAGGTAGCTGATTGCGATTTGAAGGTATTAAACTTCTAAATCCAACAGTCTATTTGTCAGTGATGGGGAAAATTGTGAAAAGCTGATGAAGTAGCTCATTGTCAAGGCTCTGGGCTTAATACTCAGGATAAATAGATAGATAGATAGATAGATGATAGAGATAGATAATGGATAGATAAGTAGATAAATAGAACATTATTTTTCTTATTCTCTGACCTGGTGAAGTATATTCTGACCAATTAGTTGTATTGATCAGCTTGACAGAGAAGGAGTCTGTAGATATTCTTCACCAGTGGAGTATAGATAAGAGAAGAGAGAGTATTGAAATAGAGAAAGGGACCTTCTCACTCCCTGCATCTTTAGACGTCACTTTCCTCAACTGTACATTGAAAGCACAGGAATAAAACATGAATTTGTGATTGTTCTATCATCTTTTACAGGTAATATGCAAATACTGTAGGATTATACTCACAGGTATAAGCCTGTATTTCAGAGCACTGTATATAGGCAGCCGTATAGCCTGCTTTTTACCTTTTCTTGTTATTATAAACAAAGTTCTTAATAAGTTTCCAAGTTATCTTTGAGATTATAATTTCTGTTTTTGCCTGAGAACTTTCCCTTTCCTAGCTATTCACCTAAGCAAAAGCCTTTGGTTTCTATTAGAAATGCTTTGAATTCTATTCACTAAGTTAATAAGTATGGTTTGGATACTCATCTCTTATCAGGTACCATGCAAGGCACAGGGATAATAGAAAGAATAAGACAGAAAATGTCCCCATCCTTACAGCACGTATGATCCTAAAAAAGAGACACAGACAGTAAAGAAGAAAACAATCAAATGATCTTAAATTGTGCTTGACTTTCTTAAGGAAACGGCTGTGATAAGGGAAAAGAAGGAGTAGGACTTTTTTTTTGAAAGGATGTGTGTTTTCATAACTGTAACTTCTTCCACTTTCTTGTGAACTACTTCTTTTTAACATAAACTAACATTTTGAAAGCTAATAACAATTCCACGGCTTGGCAGAACACAATAGCTAACTCTTCTGGGAAACTGCTTTCCCACCATGAATTAGCCACAGCACAATTTGCTTCTGCACTATTTGTACCCTGGGAATTATTAGACTGAGTGTCTGTCCCTGCTCTCTGGGACTGTGTCTTCGAAGCTGGATTGGGCTAATTAGACATTGATCTCATGACCATCTATTGAAGTTTGGTGTTTAGGCTCCTGTTTTATTGCAAGCTGGGTCACAGTCAATTGGGTGTAAATTACACTTGAGTGACATGTGAAGACTCCAGGATCAAGAGAGCGGGGACACATAGGTCCTGCTCTAGGCTCTGACACTAATTTGCTGTGTATCTTTGGGAGGTCACTAGATTCCTCTGGGAGTTTCAGTTCTTTAGCTGAAAAGTAAGGGGATTACTGAGTGTGACTTCTGGATATAATCACATGTGCCCTGGAGACATTGGGTCGGGACCCAGAGGGACAAGACGCACAGCTGATTAAGTCCATCAAGGGCAAGGAGATGGTGTGACCTATTTGACTTGCATTTGCTGATTCCAAATTAGATAATCTTTCTGCTTCCTCATGTGGCTGTGAAAGTCTGTTATAAATAAGAATCCAAATTAATTGAAATTTTCTACATTCAACAGAACCCAAAAAAGATGTGTTGATTTTGGACATACCGCCAGGTTTTCAAGATTTTTTTGGTTTATCTATCTGTATCTGCCTTTTCTCTGTTTGTGTTTGTCTGTCTCTCTCTCTCCCTGTCTTTCTGTCTCTGTCTATCCTTTTTGTGTTTTTGCTTTTCCCTCCAGTTGTCAGCTAATCCTCATTAGAGGAATGTCTGTAACTCTTCGGCTTTGTGCAACTCCTCCAGGGTCCAAGAACACTGGGTAGGAAGTCATGTTGCTGTCCTTGGGGAGAGTCAAGCTGCCTCCCTGAAGGCCAGCTTCAAGCTGCTTAGGCTTCCAGCTGTGCTCTGACTCCAGGGGCAGTTGGCACTTTCAAAGCCAGGCCTCCAGCAATGCTGGGTGAGGCCCCACAGCTGGCAGGATGTGCTGGCAGCTGGCTCCCTTCCAAGGGCTGGTGTACCTGAAAAGGTTGACAGTCCTACTTAAACACGGCACCTCTATGCCTCTCCCCCACTCCCAGACCTTCCTTCTAGCAAACAAATAAACTCTTCTCTGGGAGGAGGGATGAGAGCTTCCTCTTCAGTGATCACAAATTGGCTTTTCCTTTCTGTGGTGCTTGCAGTTAATTTTATTATGGGCTATAATGGATGAAGGACATTCTGCACGAAAATGTATCTATCCACTGTAATTACATCAACATTTTTTAGCTTAAAAAAGTGTTAGAGGAAGAACTCATTTCACATCTATAACCAAGAACGCTCTGTGTGTTTTTACAAGAGAATAATAAAGACATAAATGGGATAGATGGGGCTAAGTAGTTTTACAGATGGTGGTTGCATATTAAAGATTAAATTGCTGTCTATAAATAAATCCACTTTTACAGTAACTAGGTTACTGCTTTATCTTAATTTAGGTGTAATTGAGAGCATTAGCGTTCTTCATAATAGCCCAATGAATGTTTCTGCAGACTGTAAACAGGGCTTCTTGGAATAATAAGTGATGAGAGATTCCTTTGCCACTGTGAACCCCCAGTTTAAAGGGTACCAAACTAGCTGCCTGTTTCTGGTCTTTCTCTGTGGCAATGCAAGCTGAAGAGTTATAAGGTGTGATGAGGTTGGATTCTATGGTTCTGAAGATTCAACCCAGAACATTTATACTTAGCTGCATCCCCCACCCTTGGTAAATTTTGAGACAGGTTCTCACTAAGCTGGTTAGGCTGGGCTCAAACTTGTGATCCTCTTGTCTCAGCATTCCAGAGTGCTGTGAATACAGGCTCACATTGCCACACATGGGAGATGTATTTTTCTCTCCAGCAATGTTATTTCCTTCTCCATTCTTCTAATCAACATTACTATATTTAACCAGAAGTACACATCTCCTTAAAAGATCTAATCTTCTAATTTCCCTGGAAAAATAAGCACCATGGAGTCAGTAGGCTTATAAAATAGGAATCTGCTTTGAAATGCTTTCAGTTGACTTAAAGATGAGAAATAATTAAAATTCACCTTTGGATGAGGAAAAGAAAGTAAAGACAAAACTTTCCCCATTATTGTGTTGTCACTTCCTTTAGTCTTATGCCTGTGGTAAAAACTGTGGCCCAGTGTTATGATTCTGTGTCTAAGGAGCTAGACCGCTTGGGTTTAGGTCTTGTCTGTAGTGCTTACAACTTTCATGACCTTGAGTGAGTCAGGAAACTTCCGTGAGATTTGGCTTCTTGGTGTACAAATTGGCATGATAATAGCACTTATAATACTTACTACGTATCTGAAAATGCATGAAAAAGCCTGACATGTACATAGGTAACTTGTCAACATCATATATGAGCATCATTGTGTGATCATGAGAATTTTATTCATTCCTTTCTCAAGTTAATTTTCCGTGTGTGTGTGTGTGTGTGTGTGTGTGTGTGTGTGTGTTTCTGTATTATGCAGTGCATTAGTACTAGGGAGGGAAATATGTAAAAACTCAACCTAATCTCAAGGATCCCCTATAAGAATATAATGTCCAAAAAGGCAAACATCTTTTTCACTCTGTTCCAGTATCCTCAAGTGGTTGGCAAATAGTTGGTCCCAAAAAGATCTTTACTTGAATGGACAAAATGGGTCAGCCAAGTTCTTAACTCT
>PVIR01022142.1:0-28658 GCA_004026965.1 Petromus typicus
TCTTGCTGTATTGCTTTTTGTGAAATAAGATTTAAATGCTAAGCCTTGTTTATTTAATTGTTATCTCGATTTCCCCATGCATGAATATAGAGGATATGTTTGGGCTAAGATACCTTTTATCTTTCCCTTCTTCCTGTCTAACTTCCAAAGTAAGATTATCTCATCACCCTGCCATTTTTCCTTCTTCCTGAACTTTTCTGATAAAATATATTAGCGACAAACAAGTATTTAAAGAAAAAGAAGTGTTTGCCACATAAATGGGATGAAAAATATTGAATCAGTGGTTATCTGTCATCTAGTTCTCCCTCTATTCTGGAGACAGAACTCTAATGATACCACATTTTAAAGATAATATTTAGTTACTTTCAAAGACTCTGCTGCTTTTCTAGATATAGATTTTTTTTTCATTTCTTTTAGATCTCAAGAATGGGGCCCTGCTACCAAAATAACATCATCTACTAATAGTTGAGCTCTTACATATACTTTAAATGATTCTAAGAACTTGGAATAAATATGTTATTGTATTGCACGTTTAATGCCAGCTACATGTGACTAGCTAGTCCATACCTTGGTCATTAATGTTTTTTTGAGACAGAGTCTCACTCTACAGTTCAGGCTGGTCCTGAACTCAGCCTCAAACTCAGCAGTCCTCCTGTCTCTGCCTTCCCATTGCTAGGATTGCACACATGAGCCCTCATGCCCAGCATTGTGGTATGTGGTCACTGGAGATTGAACCTGGGACCTTAAACTTTGAAGGCAGGTGCTGGAACCACTGAGCTAAATCCTAGCCCACCTATCAGGTAAGCATGCTATTGAAGCAGATGGGGAGAGTTAATAGAACATTCTTGAAACCTTAGGTACAGATGTCTTGCAGTACAAAAGGGAACAGCATGAAGTATAGTTACATTGCTAAAGCAGAACATTTTGATATATTGAGCAGGGACATCAAGACTGTAAGTCTGAAAATATTTATTGAACGGAAAGTCTACTTGGAACACATTTAGAAAGCTATGAATATTTATATTCATTATATTCATTAATCCAGTAATTTCATTTCTAGCTAATTGTTTTACAAGAATAAATAAAAGATAAAGAAAAAACATATGCACAAAGACATGTGTTGCAGGATAATTTATATGGTCAGGACTATAAGTAGCTTGAATATTTCATAAGACCAAGGAGACAGTTGGGCTGGAGATTTAGCTCAAGTGGTATCAGCCCTACCCTGGAAGCACAAGGGCCTGAGATCAATCCTCAGTACTGCTTAAAAAAATTATATATTATATATTGTGAAACAGAAAATGCTCAAAGTAAAATAGGGTGAAGGGGAAAAATAATGAGATTATAACAAAAAACTAAGGAAACAAATTTTATATATATGGGGGGGTGGTAGGGTGGGTAGGGCTATGGGAAAAAATGAGAATTAAGTTGTGTCTTATACTGGTACAAATCCCCATTATGGAGTGCAATCATGATGCGTGTATGCAATGTACCAATAAAGATAAAGAAAAAAAAATGCGATAGTTAATTGAAATGGGACATGTTTGTAGATGAAATATAAATTGAGATAAAAATATAGGGTGACAGGCCTGGGGTTAGAATAGTAAATTAGTCTCAAATACTATAGTCAACAATTCCTCACCTTCCTCTACATGTCTGTAGTTTCTACACAAAGAGGCAGAAACTGTTGTTCCACTCTTTGAGTCAGAGATGGCTTTATAACTTGCTTTGATCAGAAGAGTAAAAGAGAAACAACTCTCTGGACTTCAGAGTCTGTCCCTTAGGAAAGCTGGCAGCTTCTTCTTCCCAAACTTGGAACCAGCCACCATGCTACAAGGAAATCCAAATTAGATCCCTGAAAGATCAGAGACCATCTATAGAGAGATTAGTATAAATGGGTCTGATTGCTTCATGCCTGCATTGTAAAATGTTACCATTTAACAGAGGCAACTAATCTAAAAACCCCAATCGGCAAAGTACTGTGATATGAGCTCTAATAAAAAGTTCTATAGATGCCAGAATATAAGTAATCTTGTATGTTACATTGTGTGAATGTGTGTGTGTGTGTGTCTGTGTGTGTGTGGTGTGAGCGTGTGGTATAGAAGGTAGCTCTATGCAGATCCCTTGACTAGAATCTTAAAAGGTTTTAGGAATTTCTTAGGTAAGAATGAATATCCCAGGAAACAAATTGATACAAACATAAGAATTTCATAGAACCTGACAATTTAGGGGACAACAAATAAATTTTTTTTCTAATTGCCTTAATTCTTACACTTATCCACTTTGACTACTCTGTATGTTTTAAACTTTCCCAGTGTGATTTCCATGTTGGTGGGTATGAAGGATGGAGGGAAGAAGGATTTTTTGTACTGATCAGCACAGCAGGATTATTTTTAAAACAGTCATTGCTCTTAATTGATACTTTCCTTGTGATACTTGATTTCTTATGGCCACAGTTATAAATTTATATCAACTTGGTGGCATAAAACTAGAATTTTACTCTTTCATAGCTGGTGGGTTCAGAAATCTGAAACACAGGTATTGACAAGAGTGTATTTCCTATAAAGACACAAGAAAGAGATCTTTCCTTTTGTCTCCTAGCTTTGTGGTTCCAGGTGTTTTCTGGCCTGAGATACAGGACTTCTATCTCTCTCTCTCTGTCATCCTGGATCTCATCTCTGTGTATGTGTTTCTTCCTCTTTTCAGAAAGTTATTGTATTGTCTTTGGAATTAGAACCACTTTTCCCAGGATGATATGATCTTGAGATTCATAATTACATCTGTAAAAACACTTTTTTCCCCAAATATGTTTACCTTCCTTCATTCTGAGCAGACTTATATTTTTCAGGTCCCACAATCTCTCCATGATGGATACTAAGCAAAGCTTTCCTTTTGTTAATGGTGTATGTTTAGGGATGGTATTTCTAAAAATAAATCTTTTTGTTCCATCATTGATGAATTTTAAGCTGTTCAAAATCCTCAACTGTTTCCTTGTGAGCAACACCTTAGTAAATTATCTCAGACATAATTCTACAGTTCTACCTCAGAACTCTACAGGGTTACATCCCATCATAATGGTCCTATCATCTGCTATATTAAATTGAAATCTTATGAAATACAGTGTGATTACATAACTGGTAGTGACATTGTGGTCTATCTTGTTACAAGTAGATGCTTTTCATTATATTTTACAGTTGGCAACTGCCTTTGTCGAAGCCATGACCACTCATCTGACATGTACTGTGAGAAAAGTCAGAGAATACACCGACATCTGAGATTTGGGAGTGGGTAGTGCTGGGAATTCCCCAAATTCCAAACTCAGTTTAAAGAAACACGAGTAGAAATTTCATAGACTTTACAATACACTTTTATTTTTGATTCATTTCTCTGTAAGAAATGACTGTCTTTCACCCTGAGAGAGTTGTAGACCCAAGTTGTACTTTATCACTTAAGTTTCTATTCTTAGTCAAAGTTTACTATGAGGCAAGAAGGCTTATCAAATGCACAGTATGACAGAATTTTACTGATCAAGTTAGCATCTATAAATCTGGGCAAGTTTAAGCTGCCTTTGCTTTTGTTTAATAAATTGAGTTTATTTTAGGAATATATTATGGAATTTAGGAACATTATATATATAATAGGAACTATATATATATATATGGACTATATTATGATCACATGCTTCATTGAGAATTTGTACTTCTACATGATACATCTTGATTCTTATTTTTTCCTACTCCCTTGCTCTCCTTTAAACCCTCCACCTTCCCCATAAAAACTGTTTTTTCATTGGAAGAAAGAGAACTTTTAGGCTTCTGAGAGCTATTTTTTCCTTCTTTCAATTGCTGTCAATGGGAAATGTAGTAATTTTATGTGTTTCCCTTACAAAATTCAAGTCTTCAGGAAGCAGCAGGTGTGTAGTCCAATTAAGAGTTTAATGTTCTTCCAATGAGTGTTAAACAGCTTCTATTTCTTAATCACCATCATCATCACCACCTTCTGGAAAATTCTCTCATTGAACTTACAGTTAATAATTAAACAGTTCAGACACTTGCACTAAAATGAGTATCTCATTCAAGCAGTTCTATAATCAACACTTCTAAATATTATACTATATTATAGTCTTTTCAGTGTGCAATAGCATTCTGTTTAAATATCATAATTTTAATACACTTCTTTACTAGAAAATGCCCCAAATCACCTCAGCCTTCATTGAATTGCAATCTTTTTGCTTGTAGAGGGTCTTGATTTGATATTGACAGCTAGTGACTGATCAAGGTGAAGTGAAGGAGAAGCTCAAGTCTGGTTGGGTCAAGTATTCTGCATGTAGTAGGAGACACTCGAAGGAGTTCGAGCATGCTCACTTCCATGTGTAGAAACTGGTGTATAACCATATGGGGGCCTCCTGTTCCTCTTCTAGTCATGACTCCTTTGCTTGGCCAAGAGCTAACCAAGAAGGTAAAAACCTTATGCCCCGCCAATCAGCTACAGCCTTTTCTCCTATGTGTTCATAGCCACACCCACTCCCTATGCTCTATATAAACCCGTGTAATCCTCAGTAAAGATGGAAGTGTTCACCAAAACTTCCCCAGAGTCTGTGTGGTGACTCTGCATGCTCACCCTCCTGGTCTGGGCCTTTCAACCTGATCCTCAGCCGTAGACCATCACAATGCCAACATCGACTACAGTGATGGTTGTAAAAGACTGAGGTAGCTGTGGCACTTTCTTAAAATAAACAATAGTGACATTTGCCACATCACTGTTTCACAAAAGCATGGTCTGTTGCATGTCATACTTTTTTGTAGCATTTTACACACAGTGAAACTTCTTTCAGAATTAGAGTTGATCATGTCAAACTTTGCTAGTGTTGTGCAAACCAATTTTATGTAATATGTGTATACACACACAAATATACACATTTTGTTATTTCACTGATGTTAATAGCTCCTTCACCAGGAGATGTTTACATCTTGGGAAACCACTTTACCTACTCCCAATTAGCAGCGCTTCATTCAGTGACACTGTACCAGGGAATTGCAACAATTCAGTCACATGCTCAAGCTCAACTTCAAATTCTAGTTCTTTCACTCTTCCCATTACATTTCTGTTGCTTCCATTGAAATCTGGAACACCTCAAAGCCATCCATGAGGACTGGAATCAGATTCTCCCAAAGTCCTCTGTTAATGTTGATACTTTGATTCTCCTCCCACGAATAAAAGATGTTCATGTCATCCAGAAAAGTGAATTGTTTCCAAAAGAATTTCAGTTTACTTCCTGCAGGTGTAGCAGAGCAATCAGTATGTCAGCTACAGCTTTATAAAATGAACTTTCAAAAAATATCAAGACTTGTAAGTTGATGTCATACTTTGAATTGTGGGCTGCCAAACGGATGTGGTGCTACCATTATTCTCTCTGTACATTTCCATCAGAGATCTTGGAGGAACAGGTGCCCTGTCACTGAGCAGCAGTCTTTTGAAAGGGATGCTTTTTGTCTGAGCTGTCTCTGCAGTGGGCTTAAAATATCATGTAAACCATGTTGTAAACAGATATTGCCATCCAAGCTTTGTGCTCTGTTTACAGAGCACAGAGTAGATTTAGTATAATTCCTAGAAATTCTAGAGCTTTGAAATGGCAAATTAGCATGGAACTCAGCTTAGAGTCACCAGGTGCAGTAATTCCTAGTGAGAGAGCCAGCCCATCGTTTGAAACTGTGAGTGAGGGGGGGCATTGACTTTTCCTCTGCAGCTATGGAAGTCCGAGATGACATCTCCGTCCGATACACAACTGCTTCATCTACACTGAAAGTCTGTTCCTTCTAGCTTTATTCACCTGCTTTCTTAGCTAGGTATGGACAACTGGCTCCACCCTCTACAACAACATTTGCTGCCTTCCTTTGGCTGTGCAGATGGCTTCTCAGTCCCCATCAAGTGACTTCAGACTTTCCTTTTGCAATCCCTCCCCTCTTTTGGACCTCAGACAATGGCCGAGATTGGTTATTGTTCTGATTAGTCTATATTTTTAAGAAAATGTAGCCTGTCTGATCTTTTATCCAGACTGCTAAAACTTTCTCTTACTAGCAATGGTATCATTCATATATACACAACTGTAGCACTTTTATTTAGTTATTTTTATTTTTATTTTTTTTAAGTGGTACCGGGTTTGAACTCATAGTAGCACTTTTAATTTTCCTCAGTAACTTTTACTTTGTGTTCATAGTTCACAATTTGGCTGTTTAGTACAAGAACCCTAGGTTTTGGCTTGGTTTTAGCCTGGATTTTTGATATGCCTTTTACACCAAGTGTAATAACCCTGAAGTTTTGATTGACAGTGAGAGAGTCATTCTTTCATCTGAATACTTAGAGACCACTGTAGTGTTATCTGTGGGCCTATCTTCAGTTTTATTGTGTCTCAGGGAGTAAGAAGGCCTCAGGAGAAGAGAGGAAGCAGAATAGTGGAGCAGAAAGATCACACACATTTATGGATTAAGTTCACTGTTCTATCCGAATGCAACCGTGGAGCCCATAAAAATTTCAAATAGTAACACTGAAGCTCACTGACATTAGATGGCCATATATGACAATACCACAAGTGTTGTCATAACATGACACAGAGATACAAGATGAGCATGTGATATTAGAAAAATGCAAATTGCATCACACAGAGTTGTCACAAACCTTTAATTTGTGAAACAAACAAACGAAACAACAATATTTGTGAAGCTCAGTGAAAGGAAGGATGTTCCAACTTCCAAAACAAAACAATAAAAGACCTTCCAGAAAAATCTAAGCAGACAATTTTTCCTGCTGACTTTATTTGTGTTTATTTTATATATGTATTCCAAATGTCCCTTGACTCTAAAGTATGACCAAGCATCCTCCCAAACAATTATTCCTAACAAAGAAAAATTATCCTGTGTTGCTTTGCTAATGCAATAAGTTGTCATGGAGGTGGAAGAGTCTTTGGATGAAATCTTTATTATCTTAGAAGAAGGTGAGGATCATAACCCTCATTCACAATTGACCTCAGAAAGAATAAGTACATTCTGACATAGAACCAATTACTCATGCCCTTTTCCTGGGTATTGTTATAGTTCTTGTGGTTAGGTATAAATTGCTCACTGGGTCTAAATTTAAGGGCAAGAAGACTTCCTGTAGCCTTTTTACATTCTGCGGCTGCATCTCTAGGTTACACCAGCAAAGATAAGTCAACAAAAGAAAATCGTATGACCTTTATTTGATGTGAACATTTTCACATGCATGGGAAGGGGGTGAAAAAACTCAAACAAATGTTTAGACTTGAGAGTGTAGGTGCCAATTTCACAAAAGAACATACATTGAGGAGAAGTGACTAGATAAAAGGGGGTTAGGACTGCTAGGGGTGGTAGATTTGGTGAAGGCAAATGTATGGGGAAAACCAGTGGTGAGCAGGGGTGTACATGGTAGTCTTCCTTTCTCTGTAGGAAATACATTCCAGTACTCCTAGTTAATACCTAGAGCCATAAATAGTACTATGCCGGGTATGTTATGTTTTTTTTTTTTTCCCTACACACACACACCCATGCAAATAGGGTGTCATCTGCAAAGGAGATGGTTCCTAACACAGTGTATATTTGTGGAACAAAAGATGAATCCTATTGCAGGCTGGACAGAACAGGATGGCGTGTGATTTCCTCAGACTAACCCAAAGTGGGCACAGGCTAAAATGCATGAAGTTGTTGTTTCTGGAATTTCCCATGTCATATTTTGGATCATGGTTGATAAAGCAAAATGATAGGTAAGAGGGGGCTAATATACAGATTCATCTCAACTTTGTCTCCACCTCTGGTGACCAGGGTTCTCTCTCTCTCTCTCTCTCTCTCTCTGTGTGTGTGTGTGTGTGTGTGTGTGTGTGTGTTAGAAAGAACACTCTTACAAAGGGGGATTTATGCCCTGTGCTTAGGCAGATGGGACAGGCTAGAAAACCTCTGTGTGTCTACTTTTTCTCAGTTGCTTCCCACTCAAAATAATCCTATGTCATATGACTGACATATTATACGGTGATGTATTTTACTACCCTTCACTGCGAAGCACTTCTTGAGTCAGAACCTACCAAATACACTTTTAAAAATTTTCCTTGGGCCGGGGAGTTAGCTCAGTGGTTCCGGCGCCTGTCTTGCAAGTGCAAGGGCCCGGGTTCGATTCCCCGGTAACCACATACAATACTGGGTGTGTAGACTCACCCGAGCAGCAACCAGTACCACATACCACAGTGCCGGGTGTAGTGGCTCACGCCTGTAATCCCAGCACTTGGGAGGCAGAGGCAGGAGGATTGCTGTGATGTGAGTTTGAGGCTGAGCTCAGGGCCAGCCTGAACCACAAAGCAATACCCTGTCTCACAAAACCTTAAAAAAAAAGAAATTCTCCCTGATTCAAAATATAGTAGCTAAAATCCAGAAGCCAGGTCTCTGTATATATTTTCTGTTTGGTATCAAAGATTTAGTAAATAAAAGACAAGTAGGCAATGCCTCGACACTGTGGTGATCCTACCGAAAGTTCCAGAGATGTAGAGTACGTAAGTCTTTCCTAATAATCACTCAGAGCAGTCCGAACAGGTCTCTAGAGACCCTTCTTGGTGTTCGCGAATGTGATAACTGGACAGTCTGCAGCTAAGAGGTAGCCTGTGGGTTTCAGTATCTAGGCTTTACTTTTTGCAGTCCAACAGAAGACCTATCAATCTCAAGACCGCAGGCTATCAGTCATTTTGGATCTGTCCCAGCTCTCATTTCAATTTCTATCATTTAAAATCTGTGAAACTGACAAGCCAAGACCTTGCGTGTGAAAAACGGTTGAGGAAATGTCGACGCTAGGTGGCGCTGGCTGCCTTACATCGTTACATGTCAGAACATGCGGTGTCCAAAAGACCCAAAATGTCAAATCTTTCTAAGGGGCCTGGTAATAGATACAGGTAGGCTAAACTGGAGAAAAGGAAAAATCCAGAAATCGCAGAGCATTACTCTTCTCCTGTCTGACATTACCCATCCCATCTGACTTAAAAATGAGAACCCATTATAAGGCACAACTTGTATTTATCTATTCTAAGTAATCTCCTCTTGATCCTTTGCTATTCTAATATTCTGCTCGGTCTTTTTGGTTTTGCAATCACCACTGACTTGGAATTCCACAGGAAAACCAGAAGTTCCAAAATAGCAATCGGAAGAGACCTTGGTTTCAGTCCCTTTTCCATTAATGCCTATTTTCCATCAACCACATAACCTGTGCATTTGGAATATTTTCTCAATAGCACTGGCTTTCATAAACTGTAGTGCCTGTCAGGAAATAAAATTGCTTCAGTGGAAAGACTGAAATTATAGCTGAGAAAATAGGCATGTGAAGCTGCCTTCAATGTCCTATAGCACAGGAGACCCTGCTGATGAGGTAAGGATATTTGTAAATTTCTAGTCCTATCTTCTATTCTACGGATCATCCACAATGTCAAAGCTTAAGTCAGGATATCACAGGCTCATAAAAAGTTCTCCTTCTGCAAATACTTGTGAGAAGTGTTTAATAGAAATATCAAATTGAATTAATATATACATTCACTGAAGATAATACAACTATATTAAAATGAAAAAAATCACCAACTGATGATTTCCATCTCCCCTGAAATGTATGCAGCATAGCATACTTATGTCTGGAATCCTGAAGGGTTAATTATACAGGAAAATGTAGAGCATGCCCCTGCTGTGTTTTTTTGAGACATATTGGCTGATAAAATGTTGATCCTACTTAATTCCCAAGTGGAAACAGAATTACAGCCTGGCAGATGGATTATAAATGTTTTTCCCCCCATTCATCTTACCACAGCTGGAGTCTTCATTGTAGTGTTGACTGGAGCTGGTTAATAATTCTTTTTCTCTGTGTCTCCGCCTTCACTCTTCCCCATCAGGAAAGGAACATATTGGGAAGCATTTCTTTATCCTTAAAGTAGGCACCCTTCTCTGTTACCCCTCCGTTGTCATTTCTGTCTCCCAGCCAACTTGTGTAAAAACTTATAGATTCTTTTTCCAAACTGGTAGCTTGTTATGATAGAAAACTTATGGAAAAAGCTATAACATTGGGCATTTTCAATTTTATTTCTTTTGTAGGAATGGGATTCAGCTTCATCTAAATTGAAATGGTCACAGTAAACTGCTGGATGAAAAGGTCAGGCTGAAATATGATAGATCACACGCTTATCTGATTCACCACTGTATTTCTGTCCGCTGGTTCTATGGCTGAGCTTCTAATTTCCATCAACTTCTACCTCCCAAGATGTAGGTTCTCAGTCAGTTTGGACAGAGTATGAGACAGTTTATCCAGTAGTAAGCCAATATGACTGAACTCCATCTAAATGAAGAACTGTGGTAGAGTCTGTGGACCCTGCAAAGAATGATGTACTAATTCATGCTCCCTAAGAGGTTACTTATTAGTAGATAAATACACATTTTTAAGGAAATGTTATAGCATAATACCTGCTTTCTATTGGCCTCAGCATCTACTTCTGTGTCATCTAGTTATGTTAGCCAAATGCTGCAAGAAGCCACAAACCAGCGTGTGTTCTTGGATAAGTGTGTATAGCATCATTAGCTTTCCATAAGTGGATTTGATCCATGTAACCCATCTGTTGCCAGTGCTCAATTAAAAGTAACTGAATAATAAAACTCATTTTTGTCTTTTGAGAGTAAGTGCCCATGTATCCATGAGATCACAGTCTCCATGGTATGGTTGGCAAGTTCAGGGCTTTGTTGTGCTATTTTTTGAATTTCTCTCCGTGATCTATTTTCAATGCTTTTTTTCCTCCATTTTAGTGACAAATTTTGTTCTATGGAAAGGGTCATGTCTGTATTCACTTCCTGCTTTCTGTAGTGAGAGTCATTTAAAATATTATTCTCGGTCCCTCTTCTTCTATACGCATTCATAGTGAAGTTATGGGTAACCACGATTTATCGAACTTGTTATCACACTCTTAACATTTGGGACTAGGCCCTTAGGGTGGGGTGTAGTCTGTTCTTTGTTCCTTTCACTTAGACCAGGTAATTTACAAGTGAAAAATATTTAGACTGATGGTTTTGAAAACTGAGATGTTCAAGATATGGCACTGACGTCTGGCTGGGGCCTTCTGCTGTGTCATGATGGGGAACACAGCATTACATGACAGGATCCCATTTGGGAGACGTTAATCTCCCACAACAACTCTGCCTCCTTAAACTGCAATATTGGTAATTAAATGTTAATGGGAATCTTGGCAGTATGAAACTACATCAAGACCATAGTAAAGGCATTGTATAATGTTTACCAATTTTCAGGCTTTTGATGCTAGTTACTAACAGCCTCCCTTCCCCACCAAAAATTGTCTCCAGCCATTGCCAGATGTTGGAAAGGAGAGGATATTACCTGCTGAAAACCACTGGATTATATATGTGTCATCTTTTGATATCAAACTATTAAATGCAATTTCTCATATTCTTTCTTAATAGATAACAGAGATTTCATCGAAATCACTGTATTCTTCTGACTCTGTGGTAGCTTACCCTTAGAGTGTGACAGGAGACCACATCATAGGCCTGAAATCCATGCTGTTAGCTCTGGCTTGGTCCTGAGGCTACTCATCATTGTACAAACACGTGGTAGCTAACAGATAAGCTATTTTAAGTAGGTTTTTGTCTTTTACTTATCGCTGCAAATTAACAGTGGCAGAGACACTTGCCGTTGGTAATAAAGCAGTATTAGAGATCGTGGAGCCAACTCAGATGCTAAGGGTTGGCTCTAGGTAAGTGCATCAGCAAGGCAGGAATAGAGTTGTATCCACTTCTCTGTAAATGGTGTGGTTTGGATCTGGATGTCCCTCCTAAAGGCGGGGGGGGGGGGGACTTAGTCAGAGGTGGCTGGATCTGGAATGTGTGATGCTGGCATTAAGGACTTGTGATTACTAACCTAGTACATGTGAGTGAGAGGCTTAGCACCAAGACAGAGATGAGGCAAACCCCTCTTGTAACCTTTGCTGCCTGTGGGCGCCATGTTGTGTCTCCTCTGCAATGTTTGTTTGCCGTCCCTGCCTAAAGAGCCAACTGACTGATTATGAACAGAAACCTCTACAAACTGGGAGCAAATGAACCCTTTCCCTTTTATCTCTGGGTGTCAGGTGTTTTGTCTTAGCAGCAAAAGTAACTAACACATGTGGTTGGAAATATTCTTTAGTAAAAGAAATTTAGCCATTATGTATGTGATTTTTAGGGAATTTTCTCCTTGGGCTCCAAATCATGGAAAGAAAATATGGAAATTTGATTACTAGGAGTTGAGAAAGGGGGAAACAGAAAAGTTGTCAATCACTGGGTGTGAAAATTGAGCTGTATATAATGAATACGCTTTGGAGATCCACTATACGACATTAGGCCTATAGACAACAATACTCTGAGCTTAAAAACGTGATGGTAAGATCTGGTGGTAAATGTTCACACCACAATGAGATAAAATGAAAGGAATAGTATGTCCGAACTTTTGAAAAAAAGGTGAGTTGAGTTTCTCCTCTCACCCTGTTTTTTCTGACCGAATGAGTAAAACTGATTTTGACAGATGGGGCTGTGTTTCTTTAGGGCTGTGCTAGTCTGTTTTCTCACAGCCTTTCATTAAAATCTTGGAAGCCTGAGCGGGACAGTGGGGAGGGGGGGATGGGAAGAACACTCAAAAAGAGTTGGCTTTGCACCAGATCTAGAGTTTATTACCAGATGTCAGTTAATATGATCTCAAAAATTGCTTATATAAAATTATGTTTATTTCCTAGTTTAGTAAACTGAGCTGAGAAATTAATGTGTCTGGGTGATAGTTGCAAATAGCAGAGTTGCCGTCCAAATCTGCTACTGTGAGACTCTAAAACCCATGCTTTGCTCACTCTTTCATGATGCCTATGAATGAGAGGAGGCAGCGTTGCACGTGGGTGTCCTTTTCCTGAGATATGAAATGTCGCACCAGGGTGTGACAATTACACAACTACCCAAACACTTGTATGTAGTGATTATAATCTGGCTATGGAAAATAATATCTAATCACCAAAGATGAGTTAAACACATAATGTCTGGCAAAGACAAAAAGCTGATGAAAGTGCAGTTACACGAAATAATTCTAGATATGTTATTTTCTATTTAAAGCGACCACTTAGAATTGCATTTGTGGTTCCAGGATTTTATTTTGCAAACATTGATGAACTTTGTAGAATGTTATATGAAAACTTTATTGCAGTGAACAGAGCGATGAATTAAGTCAAGCAACAGAGAATTTTTCTCGTTGTCTGTTAGTAATGGATAGTCTTTAGGCTCACGGAAGAGTTTCATAAAATTATGGGTCGGAGCCTCACTTTTGCTACAGAATGTTCTAACGGGGTCATCTACACAACCCTGTCCTCCTGCGGATGCCACAAAGTCACTCTGTGGCCCCTCTCTGGCCCTCATTCCTGGCCTGCATAGTCCTTATATGTGGTCTGTGTCCCATCTCGCCAGAACATTCCTGGTATGATTGGTGAATACTGTCCTTGCATTACCCAAAGTACATGCTTCTCTGGTGGGTGTGCTGGACTCAAAAACTCACCTAAACCAGCACACTCATGTTTATAACCTCTTTATCTCTTCCTCTGCCATCTGTTAGGTCAACTCAGGTATTTTTTACACTGAAATCTCACCAGGTTTTTTTTTTTTTCTCTAGGTTTCTAAGAGTCATACCTGCAAAGAGTTATCTCATTCCCTCAATTCTTAGCTAGAATAACAAATCTCACAGCACAGCAGCTGGATTTTACAAAATAAACAAATGAGAAAGAACAAGAGACTGGCTGTATAATGAAATTCTGCACACCAGGATAACATAATGGTAAAAGAATAAACAGTTTTCTCAAAAAATGGCACTGGGTCAAATGGATATCCATACGCAGAAGAAGGAAGTTAGCTTTCCACCCCATACCAGGCACAGACGGATACATGCATAAATGTACGCGCTAAAATTATTCAACGACAGATAGAAAACAAAAGAGGAAATCTTCATGCATCAAGTCATGTTTCCTTAGTCTTAATACCAAAAACACAGGCCACTAAAGAAAAAATAGATGCATTTGCCTTCAAGGATTAAAAGCTTTTGTGTTACAAAGGACGCTGTATTAGTCAATGCTTACTAGGGTCCGATGTAGGCGAGTGTAAAGTGTCTGAATGCTGGAGACCTGGAAGATCCAGTTGAGTTTCCTGGAGCCCTGGAGTGACCCAGGTTAGTACCAGGAAGCCAGAGGATTCATAATGGGAGATGGAAGAACTTGCCCTTGAAAGGCCCAGGGACCTGTACAGGAAGCTGAGGGTCTACACCGCAAGCTGAGGGTCTGCACTGGAAGCTGAGGGTTCTGTGCTGAAGCCAGGAAATGATGTCCAAGATTGAGAGGAGGGTGGAAGCTCCCTCCAAGAGCCAGAGAGCCAAAGCTCTTTTGAAGAAAATCTACCAAAACTTCTCTGAAGTAAAACAGTGGGAAGGAAGACTCTCCCACGGAAGACAGGTTGAAATCCTTCTCTCCCTTTCTCCTTTTATACTGACTGAACAACAAGCCTCCTTAAATGGACCTTCTAAGCCCAGAACCATGACTCAGTTCAGCTGGGAATTCCTTACTCAGCTGGACAGTGAGTAAGTTAAATGCCACAGACGCCATCAGTGAAAAGACAACTCACGGGATTGTAACAAAAAAGTAAGGAAACAAATTTTATATATATGGGGGGGTGGTAGGGTGGGTGGGGCTATGGGAAAAAATGAGAATTAAGTTGTGTCTTATACTGGTACAAATCCCCATTATGGAGTGCAATCATGATGTGTATATTTAATGTACCAATAAAGATAATAAAAAAAAAAAGACAACTCACGGTTGGGAGAAAACATTTGAAGAACATATATCTGATAATGGAGTTATATCTGACGTGTACAAAGAACCCTTGCAACTAAATAAAGAAAAGAAGTTGGGCACTGTGACACATACCTGCAATTCTACTACTCAGAAGGCTGAGGCAGGAAGATTGGGAGTTTGAGGTCGGCAACACAGCTAGATCGTATTACCCGTTTCACCTCCAAGCCACAAAAGGCAAACATCTTAATTCAGGCAAGAGTATTCGAATCAACATTTCTCTAATGAAAACATACAGATGATCAACAAACATGAAAAGATCCTCAGCACCATAGATCATTAGAGAACTGAAAATCAAAACCATAACAAGCTACTTCACAGTTAGAAAGCCAAAGACATGACATTATATGTTGGCATGCATGTGGAGACATTGGCTGCTCATATGTGCTGGATGAAAATGTAAAATGGCACACCTGCTTGGCCAACAGTTTAGGAGTTCATGACAAAGGTAGACATAGAGTTACCATTTGATCTAGTAATTCCACCCCAAGAGTATGCTTCAAAGAACTGAAAATGCATGTTCACATAAAAACGTTAGCATGAATAGACATAGCAGAATTGCTACAGCCAATGTGAAAATAATCCAAATACCTTATCAGCTGATGGGTGGTAGGAAAAAAATGTTTATTTTATGTACAAACAGTGGAATATAATTTGGCCATGAAAGAATGAAACACAGATGTACACTGCACAATGGATGAAGTTTGAAAGTATAATGCAAGGTGAGAGCAGATTAAAAAGTGAATGAGTATTGTGTACTTTCATTTATATGCAATGTTCAGAGTAGGCAAAACCAACCAATGGAGAAAGTAGATTAGTAATGACTGTGGCTGACAGAAAGGGAGAACACTTAGTAACGTCTCCATGATTTCTTCTGTGGGTGAAGGAAATTTTGCTATTAGATGTGATGATTAAAACACAACTTTAAATATGCTGAAAAACTACTGAAGCATGCCCATTAAGAAAGAGAATTTTGTGGTATGAGAATTATTTTTTCAGTAAAAGCTCTTGTTTTAGTAAAACTCTCCCTCCACTTGACATCTCTGAGCCTTGAAGTTTAATAAAACAAACAATAGCCTGGATCATGTTCTAGAAGCTTAGGCACCGACTCTAGACAGTTCCACATTCAGCTACTGACATTTTGCTCTGTTTCTTAGTTATTGCGTATGCATATGCTGTTGAATATGTCTGACTCATGCTGACGAACCCTATCCTATCAACTTAACCGTGTACAACTCAAAGAATTGTAGCATTCCCTTTGGCATAAATATACAAGCAGGGGAGATGCATTCCCTTGTCGTTTCAGTGTTTTAGATTTCATTACCATTTTGCTCCTAAAGATGAGTAATCTAACAAAATGTACTTAGATGAGATACAAACACTTGTCACATAACATCTACGCAACCTCCCAGTTCTAACATCTAGCCCCAGCATTCTGTTGTTTTTTTTTTTTTTAAACTGAGAATAATTGTTTCCTAGGCAAAGGAACAGATGTGTTTAATATTTTAAAATGTAAGATATATAATGGCAAAAATAAAAAATGCTCTCAAAGAGGAAATTACAGCGTATGACAGCTTATTTTCTGATTTGGTAATTTTCTGCTAAGTTCAAAGCAGCTGGGGAGACTTGCAAGTAACAAAATAAGACAGATTTATGGAGCCCACACATAACAATATTTTTGTGTAAAATTAGTCAAAATCATTATCCTTGTAGATGAGCAAATATATTCCAACAATCTTGTGTTTTTTTAAAGTGTAATCATATTTGGTCTAAGTGAACTGGAAGAATAGCAATTTATTGGATTAGCTAATCACCAGCATTGTAACTCATAATAAAATCTGGGGAAATCTGCCAAACACTGGCTCTCAAAAGATTAGGGTAGTAATACACTGATTTTCAATAAGTAGAATTCAACTCATATTGTAATCAGTCTTCCTGTCCAAGAACCTGAGGGGAAATAAGCCATTAAAGGAATTTTCCACTGCAAATTCTTTGTTTTTTTCTTGGAGAATTGTTAAAATACTTTGGTAAAGATTGAGGCAGATATAAATGGGCCCCATTTTAAGAAAATGAACACCACGTGCTAAATAGTAAGACACAGAGGAGCACTAGCTTTGAAAATTTATCACCTTGCACCATTTTGACTGAAGAACAAAGCAAGAAATAACCAGTGGGTTTGGAATTAAAAGATGCCTTGATGAAGGGTTTTGTATTTATATGACCTTAAAGGGCATCAAAGGCTGGGGGGATAGAAGTATTTGGAAAGTGCTGGTTGAAAGAGATAAAATTTAATTTAGGATGGTAAGATTGAGAGACATAAGGTACATACAGTGATGATAGTTAATGACAATACAAACAAAAATGAGAAAATATCAAAGAAACATCACTAGTAACTCCAATATTTGACCTTAGACTGTATCCTATAATGGTGTGGGGGTGGGGTCATGAAATACACAGCATTGTTAAGTCAAAATTGAAATCTGAAGTGTAGCTTAGAGAAAAACATTTGACTATATTAATTTTGGCAATGTTGACATCTCTGACTATGTAACTGAAATTCTCATTGTTAGGTAATGTGCATTCAAGTACATAAAAGTCAAAGGCTGTGATATATTTATCACCAAATGGTTCAGAAAAAAATTAAATTAACCAGATATCTAGCTGCATAGATTAATACTACTGATAGGCTAAATGAAATAAAATATTAAAAATAGGTATATCTGGTAAACATGACCTGAGTATTTTTATACTACTTTATTTCTACAGTTTACATATGAATTCATAATTATTTTTGCAATGAAAAGTTGAAAATTATTATTGATCTGGGAAACTTTTGTTTTGAGCAGTAGTAGTTTACTTTCATGTGAAGAACTCAGTCTTAGGAGATCCACATGTTCTTTTCAAGTATGATAACTTTGCAAATTAAGACCTGGTGAACTGGGAAATGGTGTCTTCTGCTAACTGGCAGGCCTCAGAAGTGAAAGAGCAGGCCTTCCATTCTCCTCTTTTTTATGGTCCTGAGCTTGCATAGGAATCTTTGTCTCCAAAAAAGATGTATGAAAATGAGGCTATGTAAATATGCAGAGACTGATGTAACTTTTGGACCGATTAACCTATACTGCTTGGAATAGAAATTAATATTATAAGACCCTGGTGCTGTATTCTCCACCTCTTCTGTAGCCTCTTATCCAACTATGTAATTTCGTGCTCCTCATGCTAAACATAAAATTAGCCTAAGTGCCTCATATTAGCCTAAGTGCCACACCTCTTTTCATGGTTTAGTGAGAGGACCCCTGGTCTATGTTCCAGGGGTAATCACTTCAGAAGCAATTCCAGGTCAGTCTCAGCTGGCAATAAATAAAAAACTCCTGAGTGCATCTTCCATTTTCCCGGACTGGTTTGATTTATTCTCTGTTGCTTCTTGGGCTTGTACGTTGAGATTATATGGAGAAAGAAAAGCAAAGTGTGAATTTCACTTCTGGTTAGGATTATTTGATTGCAAGAAAGCTAACTCATATCAGCCAAAAGGACAATTATTTTAAAGAATGCAAAGAATTTCATGAATATAGGGAGTACTGTTGGCTTCCTGGGAACTATAAAGACACTTTTTTATTTCTGCCTCTGCGCTCTCTCCTATCTAGTCAGCTCTGATCATAACTACAAGTGTACCAGGTAGAAAAGGGAAAGCAGCTTTTTCAGGAAAATTTAGAGAAGCATTTCCAAATGAGAAGCTGTGGCTATTTAGAGATCCCAAATATTTTATTTTTTATGTTGACATTAAAGAATAACTGATCATTGTTTTTGATTCATAATAATTTGAATGTATAATAATTATCTTTATAAGATTACAAAATGTTAGCATGAGCAGTGTTATGCTTAGATTTTCCCTTCATACAGATCACATCAGCACCACATGGAGGCTGCATTTTAGAGAAGTGAGAGATGGTACAGTAGCTGAAATGCTATTGTCATAGTGCAAGAAGAGTATGGTGACTTTAGGATAAGGGGGCAGTGGAAGGAGAGAGGAGGATGTGGAGGGGAGCAGGTTGAAGGGTGCACCTAAAACAACTTGGTGCTTGCACGGAGGTGAATGACTGAGGACATTTCTAATGATGCTTCCAGGTTTCCAGCAGAAATAAAAGGTGGAATCGTTTATAGAGATGGGAAACATTAGAGGAGTCTCTGGAGAGAAGAAAGGGCATGAGCTCAGTACTTAGGCAGTAACCGAATAAGAGAACGAGAGGAGATAGGTGAGACGTGGCATGGAGATTTTGAAAAGTCCATCATTGAAGGGATCGCTGGAGGGGAAATATCTCTTGCTGGATGTGAGTGGAAACCAGGAGAGTCCAGTGTTGACACATTTCTGGGGAGGATTTAAAAAGGAGTTGGTGGCCAACCATGCCATGTTTTGACGAATGCTTCCAAACAGAGCAAGGGTCATTCTTGTCCCTTTTTGCCAATGAGTACCTGTTAAGATATTATTGTAGATAGGGAAGTTATTATTGTAGATAAGGATTATTGTGTAGGCAGGTAGACAGGACCACTCTCAAGGAGCCGACTCTCCAGGAGCCAACATAATCAGGAGGAGCCAACATGGAGAACAATTGATGCACCTTCACCAATTAGCATCATGAACATAAAAAAGAGATATGACTTCCCCCAGAGACAGAGATATTCTAAATGGGGAATTGCTCAGATGTGACTTGTTTTCCCATTTTAATCTCCTTTTAATCAATGTTACTGGGAGGGGCATACTTGTCATCTTATTGGTTGGGTATGGTTTTGCCCCACCTCATGCCCCACCTTCTCATTTCCATGGGTCTTTATAGATTTGCCCCACTTTGAAACGCATGGCTTCATTCTCTAAAAACTCCCCTGAGAAGTAGGATCCCAGGAAACACACTTTCATCTCTCTCTTAGACAGAAGCTTTCTTTCTCTCAATTTCTCCTACTCTGAACTTTTATTTTTCCTAAAATTCAGTTTTTGACTTTAGAGGACACGAACTCACATTTGAGGCATCTAGCAGGTCTGGAAGTTGCATCTATTGCCCTATCTCAATATCAATTATTTAAGCTTAAATCAGTCAGTGAAGGTCACACCTTCAGCTGGAATCTTGGCTCATCTTTCTTCGACTCCAAAAGGCTGGACATTTCTTCATGGCTTTGTACATGTAGTCAACAGATACTAGTTTTGTGTTTGCTGTGGATAATGAGTACTGGAGACAGTGTGATAAACACAGCCTAGTATCGTCAAGAGCCCATCCTAGTTTAATCGTACTTCATTGCAGACTGAAGGGTGTAATTGAAGTCAGTTTTCTGTCACTATAACACATATCTCACGTGATGAACTTATTCATAGAAAAAGTTTATTTTTAGCTCAGTTTTGGGAGTTGCGGTCCATCACAGGGCACCCTTCTTTGTTTTGGGCCGATGGCCCCACATCATGGTGAGAGTGAGTAGCAAAACAAAACCTCTGTATCTCCTGTCCAGGAAGTGAAAGAAAGGAAGAGACAAAGCTCCCACAACCCTCTTATCTGCCACCGATTATCTGATGACCTCCCTGTAGCTCCTTTGCTTTAAATATTCAGTCACTTTAAAGTAGCTCCAGACTGGCAACCAACACTTAACAATGGGCATTCAGGGAACACTTAAGATACAAAGAGCAGCAGCGGGCAATGGGTTGAAGAGGTTGTACCACTTTTCTATCAGTGTTTAATATGACGTTTCCATTTCCTGCCGGCTGACCGCTGGGTCATCTCTCCACTCCTGGAGACCTCCTGCAGATCATTTTCCTGGGATTTGTCACAGATTTGTCATAGATTTCCCTACATCTCTCGGACTTCTGCTCTGCCCTCATCGAGAAAATCCCTTCTGCTTTGAAGGGCACCTGTGATCAGTTTAGACTCACCTGGGCAATCTCCTTTTTTGGTCATCATGCACAAGTGTCCCCCCTACCCTGAAAGGTCAGGAGAGAAGGTTTACAGGAGGGTGAGGGCTGTGGAGGACCAGCCTCCAAATTCTGCTTCTCACTGGGAGGCACCAAGTTCTTGCTGCTTCCTACTGTCCAAGCTCTTATAGCTCTCTTTTATTATTATTATTTTTTAAATTTAATTTTTATTGATACATTATATATACACATCATCATCACATTCAACATTGAGAGTTTGTGCCAGTATATAACATGACTTGATTCTCATTTTTCCCCTTTCCCTACTTACTCTACAACCCCCTGCCCCTTATACACATAAGCTTTGTTTCCCCCTTTTTTATTACTACCACATTATTTTTCCTTATTTACCCCTATATTCTATTTGCTTTGAAATATTTTATATTTCACAACATCTACTATATACACTAGAACTCATTTACATCGGATCTTTCAGAAATTTCATTGAGATAGATAGATGGAGACAGACAGACAGATAGATAGATAGATACATACATACATACATATATACACAGATGAGAGAGAGACAGAGAGAAAAAAATGGAATATGGGTGAACAGCCTATCGACCTGACAGTAACATCATTCACATTCTTTGAAAAAAACTTAAAGTTTCTTTTTTCCAAGATGGAAAAATCTAAGGTGATTGTGCAGCAAAGAGCCTGCGCTCTGCTTCCCTACGACACTGCAGCTGGACTACTTCGCTGCTTTCTGGAAGAGGGAGCGCTCTCTCTGGTGTGCAGGGAAGGCCACCCGGGAAGGAGCCTATCCATGTGGGAATCGGAAGAAACAGTGCACCGCCGTGAATGTGGCATGACTTCCCCCACAGCTGCTCGGCTGCCTCTCCCAGAGAGATCAAGACAGACCGCCGCGGTCCAGTGAGCTAGCGAGGAGGAGGCTGAGTCCAGGATGCGGGTGATTAAGGGGGAAGTAATGCTCTGGGGATGAGCAACACCAGAGACTTAACCTCCCAGGGAGTTTTGAGCTCGCTGCGTTTTCAGCTGTATCAAGATGTCGCTTCTCTGGAGAACGCGAAGGGAGAGGCAAGGACATGGAGAATGTTATTGAGAGGGCTGCCAGCCTCTGGAGTCTAGGGCCTGGACTCTGGGCTTTCCGAGTTACAAAGGCTTCAAAAGGCCAAGGAAGCGTCAGTGAAAATGAATGGAAAGCCTCTGACAAGCATGCTGTGAGCTGTGAAATTGCAAACAGACCTGGTGTGCTTGCTCGGGAGCCCAACACAATCTGAACATCACTTGGTGTTAGAAGTCATGGGACAGCAGGCGCTCGTTTGGCTGGAATGGGCTTTGGCATTCAAAAAATCACCATCTGCCTTTTCTTGGCTACTTCAGACCCCCAGGGAAGGGCTTAGTTGTAGTGTCTGTGTCGAGCGCTTCTTTTGTAGTAGAGAGGAACTCTGCAGCCCAGTCAGCAGCTGTCTTGAAGAACAGAGAACATCAGAAGTCTCATCACGAAGGGAATTGGCACAAAAACGTTCTTGCCTGCGACAGCTGGGCCTGGGTTCAAATTCTTATTCTGCCATCTAAGATCTGGGCCATCTTAAACATTTTGCTGATCCTCACTTTAGTTTCCCGCTCATCTGTGAAAAGGTGGTGAGCAGGGTAGGATTACTAGGTAGAAGCTTTGAAAAGAAATCTATAGAAGAGGTGCTCAATAAATACCAGAGTGTCCGAAGCAGGTAGTGTCTCTCATCCTACATTCAGAGGACATGTTGGCTGCTACAGCAGAGCCTGGGGTCTCTTCATATAACTAAAGAAAAGGCAAAATCGGTTGTCTGAAGTTTCTTTCATGGCTAGATATTGCCCTATGACCTGCTTCTGGCTGCGATCTGCAATAGCCACCTTGAAACCTCAAGAGGAGACATAAAAGAAAAAAAATAAAAAGGAGGAAAGGTCTATGGCATTATCGAGCTTCTGAATTAATCCCGGAACCCCTCTGATATTAGTCAAGATTGAGATATACTGAGGAAATCAATAGGCCCGAACTCTTCGTGGCTTAAAAAAGCAAAGGATTATTATGTATTCACATCAGTGGACAGTTTAGATTGAATAGGCCATTTGCTCTAAATTTCTTCATTCTGAAAACCAGGTATATTAAAATATAAGATTAGATCCTTGATATTATAGATTTAGGAAACTGTTATGTGTTACAGAATTATGTTTTTTTTTTTTTCCAGCGGAATAACAACACCAAAAAACCCCTGTGGTGTCTGTACTAGTTCTTTAAGTTGTCTTCACTTTATTTAAATTTAACCCTTTGGTGGAGTGACATCTCCTAAATACTTCTGTTCACTTTTGTTATACAGTTGCTGCTCTACCAATGTTATGTAGCAAAGATTTGCACATCAGAGGTTTACAAGAATAAATGTAGGCACAATAGTTCCTTTGGCTTTCCTTTTGACTGCCTGTGGTTGGCTGTGTATGTGTATTAAATTCAAGTTTTCTCCAGACAGCATCATTTTGAGGACCAGATTTTATGTGGTGCATATTTCTCTTATTTCTGAAAAAAGAGATGGAAGCAAACCAGTCCATGAAGGCACAAAAACATCTCTGCAGGTATGAAGAACTTAACATTCCTTCAAGCCAAGGCAGATGGACTTCCATCAAGTTGGGTCAAGTCAAGCACAAGATGGTGGGCATGAGTGTGCTGTCTTATTTCCCAGGAGGTACTGCAGAGTCATGCAGGTGGGATATAGGCATAGGCTTTCAATATAAAAAAGTACAAATTCCAGCACAGTTCCAGTCTACAGCAAATATGCTCATATTCTGACAAGCCACTGCTGGTTGCACCTCCAACAAAATAGTTTAAAGTGTTACATTTGACATTTGACAGGGCTTCTATGGTCAGCTTTTCCCCTTCTCTCTCTTCTCCTGTTCTCCTTATTTAAATCGAATTTGTATGTTTTATTAATCTATGATCAACCAGGTATAGTCATATCATGTACTGCTTTTGCTGATTATGTTCTTTTATCTAGAGAAATCATGTCCTTCTAATTGCCTCTGAAAGCCTGTGCTGCCTTCTCATGTGCTCCATCTCTTTACAATCCTGCATCATGGAATTTTGTTTTAGCTCCCTCAGACTTAGCAATTGAAGTCTCAGCTGGACAATGTTTTCACTGCATCTACAACTGTAACTTTGAAGGTTACACAACAGTTTGAGCCTTTGGAGTTGAAATTCTTGGTTTTACTATGGGAGAATATCTACTGACATGTAGGCCTAGTAAAACAGACTCATGTGGATTTGCTCATAAAATTTTACTACAAACAAGAAGCGAAAATAGACAAACAAACTCCAGTTTACTATACATATATCAGTCAATTGATCACCAGTTTCCGTGGCTCTATCTCTCTGACACAGTAATGTGGGTCCAAAATTGAAGATCTAGGAGGCCTACATTTTCACTTTCTTGAGATTGGAGATTTTGCTAACAACAGTATCTCACTTTTTTTTTTTTTTTTAGTTTTGACACATGGATCCCTTGAATAATTAGAAGAAAATGAAGTGCAAGTCTGTTCACATAATCTCTGGAGATTTAATCAATTGCATGTCATTGGGTTGAATAGGAGTCTCTTTCCAAAAGCAAAACAGACAAACAAATAGACAAAATAGACAAACAAATCTAATGTTTGATTTGATAAAGCCTCCTCCCATTATAGACTTTTAAATTTAAATTTCACTTACTTCCTGCCAGTGAAGGTGGGGGAGGGATTTGAAAATGTTAGTTGCTTTCTGCTACCTTTATCTCTGACATAATTCTCACCAGGAGAGGAGTCTTTCTGTATTCTGCCGAGAACATTTAGTGTCTAGCAACATCAAGCCCTGCAGATTGATGTTGGGAAATCACACTGATGTCCAGCCTCACTTGATCAGGGTTTCAATCCTTTAAATGACATGGAAGGGGGCATAGCCACTGTTGGCAAGAGGGACAGCATACGACAAAGGGAACTGAAGTTATCCCAGGGCAGCTGTCTTTGATAAGAGAGAGAATGTTGTTAAATGCTGCAGTATTGCTTAACCCTGAAGTGGTTTATATTAGTCAGGGGTTCCCCAGAGAAACAGAGGAATAGAATTCATGTGTGTGTATGTGTGTGTGGGGGATTTGTTCCAGGCCCTCACTGGGTAGCAAAATTCGCAAATGCCCACAATCCTTATACACTTTGATGTAGTATTTGTGTATAACCTACACATGAGCATACGTTAAGCCATCTTTGGATTACTTATCATATCTAGTATAATGTAAAGCATGTGCAAATTACTGAAGTATTTTACTGCTTAAGGAGTAATGATAAAAGTTCTGCACATGTTTCATAAAGGTATAATTTTTCTGAATATTTTCCATTTTGGTTTATTTCCAAGATATCTTTTGTATATTATTTTCAGACCTTGTCCTTCATTATTGCTATCTTGGGGCCCAGGCATCATTGCTAAGGTTGGAGACCACCTGCCTAGGATCCCAAGTAGTTGGATCTATGCTCCGAGATCTTGCCGCCCAGGGAGCAGAGTTGAAGCCCAGACACTCCGAAGTCTGCCTGGTGGCTTGAAAAGAGCTGTTCCAGGCTCTGTTTGGGTGGCTTTCCCTTCTCTCTGCTTAATCATGCAGCTTTCATCTCTCTGCCCTCCAGATGGAGAACCTCTTGCACACTCTCATCAGGGGATTCCAGCCTCTAGAGAAGTGTGAACCAGATGGGAAATGACTTCTGGCAGGAAGGATCCATCTGGACCAAGCTACCTGCTGGAAAAGAGGAGAAGAAAAGATAGTGAGAGCTATTTGAAATGAGTACTGTATCTGATGGCACATGTTATGTGTGGTGGTGCTTTCTAGTCTCTTCTGCTTGATTTGTTTTCCCTTCTAGACTGAAAATGGTATCAAATCTGTGTATTTTATTTCTAGCTCCTCAGCATATGGTACATGCAGCACAGCTCTGAGATATTACTGAATGACTGAACGCAGAGTAGAATTCAAGAGTTAAAAGAATCAGCCTCCACTGGCTGGCCAAACTGCTTGATGAGCTTTTATGGGTTTTATTTATGGGCTTTATGGTTGAGAAATCTGATTTAATCGCACTTGAGGTGGGTCCCAGGAATTTCTTTTTGCCAAACATACCAGAAGTTTCTAGTTAAGAAATCACTGAGCCTACTGATCATTTCATTCTATGGAAGAAAAAAATGAGGTCTAGAAAGTGAGGCGAGTGGGGAAAGGTACAGGTGGTAACAGAGATGACAAAATTAGTCAAGTTTGATTTACATGCCTTTTAATAAATGCTTTCTTTTATTAAATAAAATAATAAAAGTAACATAAATGCACATATATTTATGCTAAAATTCCAGTAGTGTATAGAAATGTAGGGAGAAGGTGATTTTCCCTCTATACTTTCCCATTTTCACCTCCGAGTATTAACTGCAAATTATATTTCTTCCCTTTCCATTTATGTATAAAACTACATTCATACATAAATGATGCTTCACACCAATATGATTGTAGCATACACTGCTTTACATATATATGTAACTTATATAATTTTTTTTCCATTCAAATTTTTTTTCAATTCAGCACTTACAATTCAATTTTATTTTCCAAATTTTATAAGGCATGAAAGCATTTGACAAAGTGACCATTTGTACTCTAACTTATGTTTCTCAATTATTGTTTTGTTTTCACATATAATTTTACTTGTATTTGTTATCAGTGAAAGTATCTTCACCTCCTATGACCTGCCCAAGTCTTCTTTTCATTTCTTTTACAGCTTTATAGCTTATACCAATTTCAGAGTTACAGAAATGTTGTAACAAAATTCAAGAAGCCTCTGTATGTATTTTACCCTACCTCACCTGGTAGTCACATCTTACATATTTGTATTGCAGTGGCCCGAACCTGCAAATGTAAAATTTGTATAATAATTTTTCTGTGGTACTGAGGATTAAACCCAGGACCCTGTGAAATGCTAGGCAAAAACTCTACTGCTGAGATATACCCTCAACCCTGTTAAATGGTTTTTTATTTTGAAACAGGATTTCTCTAAATGAGTCAGGCTGATCTGGATCTTGTGAACTCTCTGCCTCAGCTTCCTGAGTAGCTGGGATTGTAAATATGCACCACCGGGTCTGGGTCTGGCTTTAGCATGTAAATGACAGACAGTATTCAAATGTCATCAGTTTCTTCACTGGTGGCTTTTTTTTTTTTCTTTCACTATCCCGCATTTCATCTTGCATTTAATTGTAATTTCTCCAATTTAAAACAATTCCTAATTTATTGCTTGTATTTCATGCTTCTGATAATTTTGAAGAGTACCGATCAGTTGTTTTGCAGAATTTCCCTCAAGTTGGATTTGTGTGGTACTTGATCGTGCTTGGAGTAAAGTTAGTTATTTTTGGCTAAAATGTCACAAAAGTGATAGCAAGTGGTTTAAGCTCATTTTATTAAAAGATGTGTTGTTTTTATTGACACAGTTGTCAGTCGCTAGGCTAAGGCGGTGTGTCCTGAGTTCACCCTTATAAAGTGACTGTTTTTTACCTTTTTGTAGTTGACAAATATTTTGGGAAGAGGGACTATGAGACTATGCTTGATTCTGTTTCTCCCTAAACTTTTACTCACTGAGTTTATCACTTTGTTGGTTTTTACTAAGTTTTTAGCCAGAGTTAATGTTTTGGGTAAGATGTTCATACAGCTTATTTTCACTGTATTTATTATTCTTTAACACATATATTTAATGGTGGCTGTGTGCAAGACACTGTGAATTATTTTTGAATACAGAAATATACTGAGGCAACCTGAGAAAGATGTTAAAAATGACTGTATATGTATTTAATGCCCCCCCTGTACACACTCTACTCAGAACAATGTAATATTTTTACATTGAAGGTCATACTAACCCTATAAGTAATTATTTTGAACCTCATGAAAAAGGTGAAGAATTAGAGGTACAAAGAAAACTCTAAGTTTGCACTGCTAAAACCAGTTTTCTTCGGAAGGAATATTAGTGCTACAGTTCTGACATGGTAGAAAGGTGTCCTCCCAAGTTTCATATTTTGTAAAGTTGATGCTCAGAGTGATGCTGTTGGGATCTGGAACCTTTAAAACGTAGGACCTGGGGTGGGCTCGTGAGGCCAATTGGTGGTGTGTCCTTGGAAGGGGTTGTGGAAACCCAGGGTCTGTGGCTTCCTGTTGCAAATATGACCTCTTACTCCCACACTCACTTCTACTAAGGTGTCACGAGGTTTTTCCCAGAGGCCTCAAATCTCCATAAAATAAACTTTTTCTCATATAAATGATGTCTTGGTGGAAAGGAGTTTGCTATGGCAGGGCATCTCTACTCCGTAGAAACTTTAGGCATAGGCTACTCCTAAATTTCTATTATTCTGTCTTTAATGTATGGCTGTTGTCTTTGTTGTCCAAATCTCACTGTATTCTAGGAAACAGATTACAGCTTAAAAAAGAAATACATTCATATCAGCCATTTGTTTGCTAAGTTTCCTGCACATATCTCTGTCTCTCTCTGTCTGTATCACCCTATCTCCTCTTCTCTTCTTTCTTTCTTTCTTTCTTTCATTCATTCTTTTTTTTCTTTTATCTCTTCCCTCCCTTTCTAGCTTGATCTCCTCTTTTCAGAACTTTATTGAGGAACAGTTGATCTACAAAGAACTTTATTTATTTGTGCATTATGATAGGTTTGGACATAAGCTAATAACTGTGGTACCATCACTATGATCAAAGCAATAGACATTAGCACTCAACCTTTCATCCAAATTCCCTGTGTCCC
>PVIR01022143.1:0-28559 GCA_004026965.1 Petromus typicus
TGCTTTTGGCCAGAAGGTTTTAATAGGAAATAGTAAATTATTGGAATTTGTAGGCTCTGTGTTCATATTTGATCATATTATAATAAATTCACTATTCTGAAACCTAATCATTCTAATACTATGTTTTATTATAAAACATTATGTTATAATCCTTAAAATGGCCCATGACTCTTCATCAGCATTTAAAATAAAAAGTCTGGAATTTTACGGTGGTCCACAGAGTTCTTCGGCACTCTAGTCTAGATTATGCCTAGCTCTCCAACTTGGTCCTGTGCAATTATTTGCTCTGCTTTCTGAGCTCTTGCTGCAGTTGCCCCCTCTTTCCCTTGGGGCCATTGCATCTTCTATTTTTTTTCTCCTGCAAATTCTCTTCATGATGTGTTCATCATAGCTCCTGCTTACCTTTCAAGTCTCAGTGCAAATTGTGTCCTTTCAGAAACACTTTCTCTGAACATAACATATAAAGAGAAAGTACTTCTGATGCAGTTTCTACCTTTAAATGCAGTACAATATTCTGTTTTACTTTTTAATTTTCTTTATCATAATTATTAGTATTTAAGTGGTCTTTATTATGAGAGTAGAAATATATATTCCTTTATCAATGTCTCTCCCACAGCATAGCATTATTTGTGACTTGAATGACGGTATTACATAGTTTATGTCCATATTCTTTTATTCTGACTTCTAGCTGTTAAAAAACCCTACTAGTTGTATTTACTTCCCATTACTTCAAAGACAGTATAAAAATAACAACAAAGGGATTTTAAACAAAGAGTGATAAATCCTGGTAACAATTTTAATGTTCTCTCAACACATATCACTAAAATATAGCATATTGAATTGACACTGTGCAAGTGACTATGAGAAAAAAGAATATTTTTACTTTATTTTAAAAGCAAGAAAAGACCTTGAGAATGGTTTAGCATTCTAGAATAATCTATGGATTCCATTGCTTGAATAGACTTCCATTTGTAATCATGGACTAGCTTTTATCAGATTGCCCTCCTACCAAAAATCATCGTAACTATAGGCAAACTATGTACAACTAAATATTTTGAAGGCTTTAGAGAGCAACTCATTAGACCTGAGGGGTTGTGGTATTAAGAAAAGTTGCCTCCACATAAACTGTGGCTTTTCCCCTGAAAGTTCTAGATTGCAGTTCAGGGAAACAGAAGCCAAATCCTTTGGCGCAGAGAGCCAAATGATCAGATGTTAGAATTGCTAAAATTACTCAAGACCCAAAGGACAAAATCTCAGACAAGAGGAATGATGAATGACTGAAACATTCAGGTACACATTTCACATAAGTCTTTGGTAATTTCACATGCAGTAGAAAATTGCAGGAGCCTTAAAGAGAGAAGGAAAAACTTCGAACAGCCTCGTCATACTGAAGAGACTAGAGACTTAGTTCAGTTTACCAAAGTGAGGAACCTTCTAAACTCTCTTTCAGTTGAGATCCCAGAGGGCCATTATTTAAAAGTAAGGCTTAATCTGAAATACAATAACCTTGTCAGACCCTGAAATCCAGGTAATCTGCCTGTACTTGATCAACATCTGAGGAGAAATGTAACTTAAATGATAGCATCATTTAGAGCCTCCTGGTTTTACATTTTATATGGTCATGCGTCAAATAAAGAATTACAGGGCAGGCTTAAAAAATACCACAGAGATCTTATCTATACAAATGAAATGTGCACGAACTATTCTTTGTAAAAGTTTCATAATAATGAAACACTGGAAATACCCCAAGGGACTATCAAGTAAAGGGTAGATTAAGTAACATCTGTTTGTATGACGTAGACATCACCAATCTTTGGGGCAGGACAGTTCCTTATTACGTGATAATGTCTGAACATCGTAGGACGTTTTACAGCTTTGGTCCTGGCACAGTGAATGCAGGCTGCGTCTCCAGATTTTGACGCCAGTACTGTATCATGCCTTCATCTGGTCATGGGACGAGGCTTTCCAGCTGAGAACCACCAGGATCAGGGAATTCTGTGAAGTTGTGAAAGAAACAAACACGAAAATGATGGGAGGTTTTCTTAAGCTGATGCAAAAAGGCCTGTAGTATGCATCCTGAGGGTAAAATGCCACACACAGTACAGTTAGGATAGTCTGTGTTTTAAGAAAGGAGAAACATAATATTGTGTATTTGTATTGCTTACAAATGCCTGCAAATTATGGAGTAATATGTAAGAAATTAGTGAAAGTGATTGTGAGCCCTCCCAGGGTGAAGGGAGATGAGAATGCATAAAATATACTTACTGTAACACTGTACTTTCAAAACATGAGCGTATGACCTGTTCATATTATTTAGCAATTAAAATTTTAGATGTAAATGACTATTATGCTGGACATACTTTTGAGATTTATTTAAAATTTACATGTTAATTAAACCTTTAAAAATTCTTTTCTGAATTTTATCTCCTCTTTTCCTTTGTTCAGTGGAGTAGGGCGAAACTGGGGCTGGGCATCCGCAGGTAGCAGCATCCTGGCTGAATTTGGAACACTGCACATGGAGTTCGTCCACCTCAGCTACTTGACTGGTGACTTGGTTTATTACAAAAAGGTTAGTTGTTTTTTCTTTCTCTCTCTTCCTTTGTTTTTTACAGAAGAGTCCTATAAAGTTTTCCAAAGACATAAATAATATTTAAAATGTTTAGCAGTTCTGGCTTTTATTTCATTTTAAATTATCCAAAGAAATAGATGCTCTATCTATAGAGTATTTAAAATCTATTGTTATTTAAGAGATTGTCATCACTATTAAGTTTCTTAAAAATTCCATTTTTGTTGCTATTCAGCATTGAGCTGAAACTCCTAACTAGCTTGGTAAGACAAGAACAAAATGAACAAAAGGTGTAAGAATTGAGGGGGAAGAAAGGAAATACCGATTATTGACAGACAGTACAATTTTCTGCATTAAGACACTGGACTTAAAACAGTTTTTTTTTTTTGGTGCTGAAGATTGAACCTAGGGCCTTGCACATGCTAAGCATGTATTCCATTACTGAACTGTATCTCATTCCCAACACCCCACATTTAAATCAAAAAATTTTTTTTGCATAAAATAATACAGATATTAAAAATCAACATTTCCCTGCAACAGCTGTGAATGGCAAGAAAGGATTGTTTTGTAAAAATTTACCATGTGTGGTAGGACCAGTGCTGTTGAGTCCCACAATCAGATTCAGTAAAAATAAAGTTCAAACTTTATTAAATAACAGTGAAGAGAAGCTACATAAATAAGATCCAGGCCAATGGTGAATATGTCTTTGGGTGAGAAGTAATTACTGAGCAATAAGTAAATGGTACTTGAATGAGAATCTCTCTGACAGACTGTGTCTTTACCTGCTAACAGTGAAAAAGAGGGACAGAGGACACACTGTCAGTGCAGATGGTCTCATCTGGCCAGAAAAGCACATGCTAAAATACAAATTCACATCTAGACTGTACTAGTCTTTGGTAGTATGTACAAGCTTTATTATGAATAACTAGGTATAGTAATGAGCAGTTTATCGAACAGTATAACTGTAATTTATACAAACATTTGACTTGGAAAAACAAAGGGAAGAAAAGTGAAACATACTAGGCCAAAAATAATTATCATAAAATAGCAACCAGAAAATCCTGACCAGACATTGCCATAAGGACATAAGCTCTCATCTGTCTAGCGGAAAGACCAGTGGTCAGTGCAGTAGGACGCGCTGTTCATAACCAATCATAAAGAAAAAATTATAAGCAAATAAAACCCCAAGTATGGGCAATACAAAGATAGGTGCAGATAGTAAAGGACTTGGAAGACAAAATGGAGAAAGACTAGTAAACATATAGAAATAGATTTTAAAAGGAAATGATAAATATGGAAGAGAAAGGGGAAATTCAGTGTTATATATAATTTTAAATGACAAAAGTGATAATTTTCTCAGTTTTCATATAATTGGAACTTTCTGAAACTGGTTCATTGCCATATTCAGTTTTAACTTGTACATAATACCTATCTCAGATAGGATGGAATGCAGGAAATACAGGTAGTGTTCCTGAGCCCATTTACAGAACTTTGTGATAGTAAAATCTGGCCAAATGAAAGATGAGAGGAAGCCTTGTGGTAAAAGAATTTGTTTTGTGTGTAAGTTCAGAAAAGTAAAATATGTATGAGGTTCTGCGAAAAAGCTAGTACTTTTTCAAGTCCTTTGTGCCAGCCAGGTTACTCACGAAATATAAAGGTAAAAGTTTCAAACAAATTAAAAGAATAGGACAGTTTTACGGATGCATGAACCTAAACACCCCATCCCAGAGCACTGACCAAATTCAGTCAGTCTAGAGTAGGTGAAATAAAAAGATCCCTGGCAGGTCTCTAGCCTCTTAATATATTTCGTGATTTTTCCCTCCTTAACTTTAGAGAGACCTCTTCCGAATTTTGGAATATGTAGTATAGAGACAGTATTTAAAATTCAACAGTTTGATTTTACTTCATTTATTTTCTCATTCATTAAATTTAAATTAATACTTTTTAATAGAAGTGCTATGATTGTATTTCTGTGGAATTATTTCTCTTACATTGAATGATTCTGGAGTGACATTTATCGCTAATATTTCTGATTGCTATTTTTGGGTGGTACAATGTTAGGATTTAGAATAATTTCACCGGGTGAGATGTAACTTGGGTAGCAGGGTACGTGCCTAGCAAGTGCAAAGCTCTAGTTTACTCCAAACAATGCAAAAACAAACAAAAATAACCAAAATGTTTTATCTCAGAGCTCATCTCTATTGCTTTTGTTATCATTTGATTTTTGAATAATGATTCTCTATCTTATTAAAATAATGAACCTTTTGAGAAATAGAAGCCTTTCCCAGCCACTATACACAGAAAGGTTAAAGAGTAGATGTAGGTTCTCAGGAAAAATATAAAGCCTAGGCTAATACCAAGTGTTGGTGAAGTTTCTTTTTATTAATTGATTCTTGGTGTCATTTTGTTAAGGTCATGCATATTCGGAAACTACTTCAGAAAATGGATCGTCCAAATGGTCTTTATCCGAATTATTTAAACCCAAGAACTGGGCGCTGGGGTCAATGTAAGTATTTTGGGTACCAATGATGCTCTGTTAAAAAACCATGTACCTTGAAAACTACTTGTTGAAAAGAAAGGTACACTGTGAGATATTATAAACCCTTAGTTGATGTCAAACTCTGTGACCTGCTAGCACTGTTAGCTTTGACAAGCTTCTGATTTCTTGTTCCTTCATTATTTTACTTGTAAAACGGAAACATGAATAACCTGTCTCACAAGAATATTTTCTTTCATTTCTGTTTATTTACTTTGCTAAAATACATTGTGACAGTTTAAAGGATTGTGGTTATTAATTAGTCATATCTTCATGAATATAAGAGCACTGCATAGGATAAGGACTTGCAGGAAGAGTCTGAAACACAAACGATTATGTTAAATGACTAGAAAAATAGGTGGCAACTGCTTTTGCCAAGCCAGTGGCTAGCTGTCCATTTAAGAAGAAAGTGTTACGGCATCCTTTATTTACCAGGCTCTGTATGGAGCTCTTGGGTAAAATGGGAGATGGGGAAAGAACATGTACAAAGCCTTACTTGAATTTAAAGAGCTCCCAGAGTAGGCTATGCAGACATATTGGAAGTAGTTGCAATATAATGTGATAAATGTAGCAGAGGAACATACCAGTCATTAATGTGAACTGCAATAAAAGTGATTCCTTTGCCTGAAAAGAAAGCATTTTGTTTGGGTGAAGACTGTTTCTTTTATCTTTAGATTTGTCTTTGAAAGAATTGACTTTTAAAAATAATAACTGTTCATGTAGAAATACCGAATTTAGAGAATTTTAGTAATTATGGCTTTACCAGTACTGTTTTTTTAAAGTGTAGGAAAACTAAAAGAGATGTTGCAACTTTGCCTTCAATAAAGCTTGTTGGAATTATTTTTAAGTCTAATAAAATCATAATGAAGTAGTAAAAAAGAAATAAGCATTAAATTTTGTATATTGAAAACATGGCTACCTCTTTGAATGAGGAAGAACGTGCCAGTGTGAGCACCACGGAGGGAGATGCCCACGCCAGTGGCTGTCCAGGCCGTTTTTAGGGAGTTACCTCTCGCTGCACGGAAGGCCGGCAGTGGAGTCCAGGCGGCTGGGTCTGTCGTAGAACAGACCTGTCTTCTCCTACTTCATATGCATTTTTCTCTTTTCCTGAAACTCTTTATTTATAGCTTGCATTTCTCTTTATTTTAAAGAAAATACAAGTAAAAGGTTTAATGTCTAGCCTGAATGGAAGTATTTTCTAAAAAGGCAAAATTCCTGAGAGCTGCATTTCTAACACATAAAATATTATTTCTAAAATATAAAAATATTTCTAAAATACCCCGTGTATGAGTACATAACCAGTCGGGATGGAGTCTGTTATAAATTTCTACTCCTTCGCTTTGGTGTAAGGTTTGGAAGTACCCTAAAACTGGAGAACATTGGCTTTAGTCCCTGAGTTTTACCTTACCCAGTATATATTTTACATAGCCTACTATTTAAGTGTGTAAGAAGAAATCATAAAAACAGTTAAATATATACTGTAATCAAGAAGCTTCTGTATTTTACTTGTAAAATGGAAACATTAATAACCTGTCTCACCAGAATATTTTCTTTCATGTATGTTTATTTACTTTGCTAAAATATTGTGTGGCAGTTTAAAGGGTTGTGCTTATTAACCATATCTTCATATAAATAAGCTTAATGTAAACAAGAAGAAAAGGAAAGCTTTTTCTAAGCATATTGCATCAAACAGAAAAGATGTCAGTTTTTACTTTAGATAAATGTTAACTTTATATTTCTTAATAATGCAAAGACAAGTTAAGGAAGTATATATGAACATACTTAGAAAAACGTTCGTATTCTTTCTATACCAGGACTTCTTTGCCAGGCCTGGTGGCACATTGAGACAAGAAGATTGCCATAAGTTGAGGCCAGTCTGAACTACTGAGCAAGACCTTGTCTCAAAACAAACAAACAAACAAAAAACTCATAATAACTGCAGAGATTTTAAGTGAATTAGGAAAAGTTAATTTTTAAAAAATGTAAATGAGCTATCAATAGACACTCATAGTGCACTGGTATTTACAGTAACTACCCTTGCATGGACAACGCCTCAGGGAACTTGCTCTCTTCCCCATTTCATTGTGCCCACAGTCTATCCACGAGAAGCTGAAACTGGGACGTGATTATTTGACTTTTAAATTGGCAAAGAAAATCGACATCTCCCTGTGCCTAGGATTTCAAAGAGTGTGGGCACTTGAATATCTTTTGAACTAAGAACTAATTTTCTGCTGTTTATTGCAGTGGGATTTTCAGAACCATCTAGTTTATTTGTAGTAGCCCAGGATTTATTTATAACATGGATAATTCTTAGCATAATGAGTAAAATTTTATTTACCAGTTTTCCAGTATGGTGGCACTGGCCACACGTGGTTGTGGAGTACTTGAAATGTTACTAGTATGGCTTTGGAACCACATTTTTAATGCTATTTGCTTTTAATTAATTAAACATAAACAGTTTTTGTGGATAACACACTACCATTAGATGGTACAATTTTTAAACATTAAGTCTTTAAACATACTTGATTCATTAAAGATTATAGTCCCTCCGGACGGTACACATTGCAATCACTCAGAGTTGTATCATAGGATACTTGACATAGATAATACAGCAAATCTAATTGAGGAAGAGAAAAGACCACAAAACCCAAAAACTTTAAAAGCAGAAACCAAAGTAATATCTATGACTTTTTAAAAAAATGTTATTATTTTCTACTTTTTGTTTACTCCAGATTTTAAAATTGAACATTTGTTACTTTTAAAGGTTAAAAACATTTCAAAATAAAAACCAAGATGCTTTCTAGAACACTGAAACAAAGGTCCACAATTTGACAATTGATGACTTTAAAGCAGTACTGCAAACTGGCTATAGTAGTACATATCTATAATCCCAGCACTCAAGAGGCTGAAACAGGAGGATCAGTACAAGTTGAAGCAAGCCTGAACAACATAGTGAATTTTAGGCCAGCCAAACCACCTTTTTCCGCAACAACAAAAGTAACAGTATATCATTGATAACATTCCAATTACTAAAACAGTAACTCTTTAGCAAATACAGTAATGTTGAGAAAATGAATGACTACATGAAAATGAGTAAAAACAAATCCTTATTTTATACTTTCACAAAAAACTGTCTCAAAATAGAATATCCTAAATTTAAGAGTCCCAAGTCTAAAGTTTTTTGAAGAACCTGTGTTCAATCAAATCTTCAAGACTTTGAATTTGTCAGTAGTGTTCAGTATGACACCAGAGACACAGGAGATGAGAGAAAAAATTATGTTGAAAATGAAATGTTTTTGTGCCTCCAAGGGTTCTATCATGGGAGTGGTGGCCCACAGGATCAGACAAAATATTTGCAAATCATGCACTGATGAGGGTACTGGGTATCTAGCTAGACTATATAAAGAATTTGCTGGATGTAGTAGAGTGCACCTGTGATCCCAGAATTTTGGAGACTGAGGCGTAATGATTGCCACAAAGCTGAGGTCAGCCCGAGCTACAGAGTGACAACCCTGGATCAGAAAGATAAAAAAGAAATCCTACAGCTCAGTAACAGGAAGAAAACACAACTGAAAAATGGAAAAAGGACTTGAATGATGTTTTCTCAAAAAAAATGCATAAAATAAATACATTAAAAATGCTCAGTGGAAGCATTTTACTCAGTTGGAAGCCATAATATGATACCATTAGTTACAAAGATGGCTATAATCAAAAGGACAAAAATGAAATACTAACAAGAAAATGGAAAAATTAGAATGCTTGTTATTGTTGTTGGGCACCTGAAGTCCTGGACTGCTTTGCAAACATGTTTGGTAATCGTTCCTGACATTAAACAGTATCTCATCTGTTTATCTCCGGCATACACCTCCAAGTGGTTTAAAAACAAAGACCTCCCACACTTGGATGCCAGTGTTCTCAGCAACACTTTGCTCATTAGCCAGAGGTTGAAATAAACTTCTGTTGATTGTGCTTTGTCTTCCAAAGTTCCATGTTCTGGAAGCTTGGGCTCGAGTGTGACAGTACAAGCTGATACAAGTATAAAGGGAGGGAGCAAAGTAGATCTCTGCAGCCCGTCCGCTCAAGAGGTCTTCTAGTGTGCTCCTTTTTCGTGAGTGTTGTTATAAAAGCAAGGGTATCCCACATGCTTGGTCTTTTCTATGTAAGGCTGGCTGTTTCCCTTTCTGTTTTTCTGTCATATTGTGATACAGTGAGGTGGTCCTAACTTGAGCATAGTAGGAACTGGCGCTGCAATCTTCGGTATCCCAGACTCTGAGCTGAGCCAACCTTTTTTTCCTTGTCTATTTTCGTATAGCAGCAGAAAATGGACCAGCACATCCCAAGTGTTCCACAGTAGTGGATGGACAACAGGTGGTATAAACACACTCGGAAAGTTAGTCATTTATAAAGAGGAGTTAAGATCTGGTAGAATTTATAGCATAGACAGCACTGACAACGTGCTCAGTGAAAAAAACCACTCATGAGTCAGATCACGTATCTAGAGTAAATTCATAGATACAAAGTTAGAGGTTAGCAGAAGCTTGGATGAGAAAAGAAATGGAGAGAATGAAAAGTTGCTGCTACAAAATTCCTATTTGTGATGATAAATATGTTTTGAAAATAAGTTGTGGTCGTACGTGACTGTGAGTGTAATTAATGCTGCTGAATAAGTCCTCTTAAAAATGATCAGGATGGTGACTTTTATGTTACATGCATTTCCCAACAATAAATGATTCCACTTGCAAAAGATTCTGTTATTTGTTTTTCCTCCATAAAATAAATCCAAATGTCTTTATAACATTCACTGTCAGCAGTTACTAATTTTGAGAATGTTAATAAAAAGATCTGTCCTTTGGTTTTAGCAAATTCTTCCTGGGGAAGCTGCCCTGGTATCATTTTAGCAGCTGCAGTTCCTACTAAACTGTTCAATTTGTTCTTTTTAATGTTTTTTGTATATTTTATATGAGCTTTTGAAAAGTATATCAAATTCCATTTTTATTTTTGAACAGTATACATCTGTCATTTCTATAAATAAAGTGAAAAACAAACATTTAATTGAAGTGAAATTTAACAATTCAGCTTTGGCTGTTACAATTAGAGTAATGATTGTGTCTGCTTTGCACATAGCAATCCTAGAGAATAATTACTGGTAATTACTTTGAGGAAAAGTGCTTGGCAACATATAAAATATAGTCAGGAACCTAGATTTAAAGGCACATATTAATTCCTTTTTTTTTTTAACTGAATGTAGGAAGCAATCACTACTTACTCACTAAAGTTTATATTACTAAGTTAAAAATGTGAAAAAAATAAGAAACAATATACTATATAGAGTAACAAGTCTAATCCTGGCTTTTCCTGCTTAATAATGTAGATAAATCACTTAGCTTATCCCACTGTTAATTCTTCTAGCCAAAATTGTTTAATAGGATAGTACTGTGGATCATATTTATATGATACTGTATTTGAAATGCTTCACACTCACTTTTATTCTGGAGTACCTCAAAAATTGTTCCCATTAGAAAGCTGAGGTGGATCATATGAATCATTGACATTTAGGAGTGCTTTATAATGCATTATCAAGTTCTGCGTATTAGCAGGACCTTGGAGTCATGTGGGTCATCACATTTGACATGTCAAAAGTCATGGAAAAAGGTTCAAGTAAGAAAAGTCAGACTCCTGTAGTGACGTAGCAGGCCTCTGCATGTTCTGTGCCGCTGGACCAGCTGCCTAGAATAGCTGCAGGGTGTTTATCAGTCAGGACTGAGACTTACAGCCTGTCAGTCTCCTAACACGACGAAGTCTGCAAACCCTAACGATAATTCATAGGCAGATACTGCCAAAAACTGATGTTTTTTCTCTGATTTTCCCTCTCTTACTTCAGTTTCTTTAATTCTATTAAGTCTTGTTTTCTTTTCTACTCATGTATTAATTCTGTTCGATCTACAGAGACATCCAGAAATAGATGCATGAAACCAAAGTATAATTTTTTAAAGCTTATATATTAATTTAATAATTCTTACTTATATGCAGATTATGTTGAAATTCTTCGCTTCTCTCTGCTGCTCTTTTATACTCTTAAAGAGACCTTTTTGTTATGAGCAATGGCTCTCAAGAATACTTTTTGCCTTTTTCTACTTTCTACCAGGGAAAGTAATGATAATTCAGGGAGGAATTATGATTCCATACTGTTGTCTTCCAACTTGAATATTTCCCCACTTAGTCTGCCAACTAACACATCCATTAAAATGCTGAGTTAATTAACATTGTCAATTTTTGAATTGTGTAGTGAAAAGGTAGAATTTCCCTCTTTCGATTAAAAATTACTGTTATAAACATAACTAACAGTGTCCTCAAACAGAGCCCTATTTACTCTGAAAGCAGTTGATTTATGTTGCTCTTTCTGCTTTCTGATTTTTAAATGAGAAAGTTGGCATATAAAATGACGAAAATGTGTATTTCCACAGAAATACTGTATCTCAGGAAAGGTATTAGAAATAAAATTAGTGTTGAATTAGTATCTCTGTATTCAAGAGGCTTCTACCATTTAACTGTACAAGATATTACAAATTAAAAACTGGGTTATGTATGAGTTTGAGAGGTTTTATCTGGAATTGTGTAATGTACTTGTTTCTATAAATTAGGAATCCGTTCAGAAGAGGCAGAGATGACAGTTGCCCAGTAACTGGGACAGATAAAAGCACCTGCCTCCAAATGCAGAGAGATACGATAAGTCAGCACTGCAGATACTGTGTGCACATTTTAATACATACATTCTTTCCTTATGAATCATAGAACTTTCTGTGGTAATTATTTAAAATTTTGAATAACGAATCAGTATAGCTGACTAACTCTAAAAGTGGTTAATTTGTCAAAAGCAGCAAAATTACTTAACCTTCAGTAATGTCTTCTAAGGCTCATCTTCTGGTCTGCTGTGTTCCTTCGCTTTGTGCCGTGCCGGGCAGGGAGTGGCACTCCGCATGCCCTGGTTCATAAATCACAGTGAAAGAGTGCGCTGTTCTGCAAAACATTTAGAAATATCCAGCAGTTATTTCAGTGTAGTAGTACAAATCACTATTGCAATAAAAATATTTGCCAAGAAGTAAACATTGTCAGATACTATACAGTAGAAAGAAGTATTTAGTAGCATTATTTTGCGTCAGGGTAATTTCAGATGGTATATAAATCAAAATGGGCATAATTCTTGCTTGAGAATTGTGTATACATTTTGTTTTCAATGGAGGTAATTGATCATTTCAACCAAACATAAAATATTCCCCATACTATTCAGCTTTGTATTATTGTATGTTATTTAACTTTTCCAATTCACATTTTTCTTTCCTCACTTAGTGAATATGTCTTTTGTTAAAAGCTGAACAGGTCAGTCATATTCTATGAAGTGTCATATTCACACAGGCAGGAAACCAGACCAGGCTTGGGAAATTCTAATGAGGAAATGATTACTTCTAGTCTAAAAAAACTGTCCATAGGACACATCACGGTACACGGGCTAACTTGACAAAAACAAGAAGCCTAAAGCAGAGAAGACCTACTAGAAAGCTATCGTAAGGGTCCGGGTCTAAGAAGTTGTTCAGAGGAATGATGGCCGTCCTGTATTTCTTTACCCCCTCATCCATTCTTCTTTAAGTCTTGTTGGTTGTACTTATTCCTAAAATATTATTTCCCCCGTTTCGGTTAATGTTTCTTCTGTTTAGAGGAGCACGTAGATTATAAGAAGTAATAGTAAGTCAGATTTTTGAGAGAGGAGAGGAATGGAATTATGCATTTAACTATTTTATCTTATCTGTTGTTCTTTGCACTGTGCTTATTATAGAATTGTTATATGTATTTACTTGTCCTACATATATCTTTATTGTTACCTATACTTTTTTTAGGTTTTTTTTTTTTTTGAGAGGGTCTTGCTTTGTAGTTCAGGCTGGCCCTGAGCTCAGCCTCAAACTCACATCACAGCAGTCCTCCTGCCTCTGCCTCCCGAGTGCTAGGATGACAGGCGTGAGCCACACGCCTGGTGCTGTGGTACGTGGTACTGATTGCTGCTGGGCGTGAGTCTCCATGCCCAGTATTGTATGTGGTTACCAGAGATCGAACCCGGGTCCTTGCGCTTGCAAGACAGGCGCCGGAACCACTGAGCTAACTCCCCGGCCTATACTTTTAATCCTATTCAGTTTAGCACTAGCTCCCATGGCAATCACACCTACATCCGTAGAAAGTCTACTCTACATTGTTGAACTTTTTCTTAAAATTTGCATCCTCTCTGCATGCAAAGAAAAATAAGACATATGTTATACAAAATGATAGTAAAGAAAATCTTGGGTTTTTAAAATGACTTATTTTGATTGACTCTTTTGGCATAGGAATCACCATTAGCCATTATGTAGGAAAAGGTTTACATAAGCCCTTTTTGGTTAACATCAGATTTAGCTTATATATCTAATGCCATTAAAACATAAAAAACATTTTCAGTTATGGAAAAGTCTGAGTTTATGACAGTGTACAAACTGTGATTCAGGAAAAAGATGCTAAATATGAAATTTCACATCCAGAGGAAAATATTTTCTAGCAAGTCAGGTGCCTGTGTAGAGACAGTGGTTACAGTGTGCTCGCTTTCTGGATTACATTTGAAATATTTTGGACATGGGGATGTTGTCATAATTCTAAAATTATTGAGTTGTAACATAGTCATTATAGTTGGAAAATCTTGTTGTCTTCTATAGTTTCTCCCCTTTGTATTCCTCTGTTTTCCCTTTTGTTTCAGATCACACGTCGGTTGGAGGGCTGGGAGACAGCTTCTATGAGTACTTGCTGAAAGCGTGGTTGATGTCAGATAAAACAGACTACGAGGCAAGAAGGATGTATGACGATGCTATTGAGGTGATCATTGTCAGAGCATTCTGTATTTAATGTACTGAATATATAATTATTTCATAGTGGCTAGACAAATATACTCATTTTATTATATTCATTCAGGAAAAATTATATGTAGGGATTTTATTAGATACCGTCAGTACGGAGTTTGTATCTATTTTAAAAGATAATTCATTTAATAGATAATATGTTGTATATCTTTTATTTGTGAAATTTTAAAGAACCTGGTGAACAAAGAGTTTAGTGTTAATATATTTATGAAAATGTATTCCAGTTACTTTCAGTTAATGTCCACAGAAACTGGAGAAATTCTGACTTTGTACGCATTTCCACAGACATGATCTCTTAACACTGAGAACTTTGTGAGTAAATGACAGTGGCCACACACTTATATAGTGCTTCCATGTACCATGCACAGTTGTAACCCCCCCTTTACATGCACGAGATCAGATGATCATTATCAGTGCCTTACACATGAGAACTTGAAGGTGCAGTGAGGGTCAGTCATTTGTTGGAGGTCACTTACCTGGTGAACCACGGATGGGTCTGGGAGCAGAACTGTCTGCTGCAGACCTTGCTTTCTGAGCCTCTGTATTAGATCGTTTCATATTTCTATCATCACACATTACAGTTTTGTGACAGTTTACATTGGAGTGATAGTCATTTTCGGAAGAATTTGTATGGAGCATTTCTAGGCAAATATTGCGAAAGAGAAAAATGTGTTAAGCATTTAGTAAGTTTCGCTTCTCTGATTCATTATAAACATGTATCTTCTTAATGAGTTTAAGTATTTCTTGAGTGTATTTTGTGTAACAGTACCATTCTAATATATAATTGGTTTTCACCATTATAGATTTTTAATTAAATTACTTATTACCCTTCTTTATACTTACTTTTTTAGAGTCCTAATCATATTTTTAAGTGTACTGTTTATTTTTTTAAATTCATGAAAACTAGACTTTGTGGCACACATTGCTCTTTGCACATATTGCTTAGCAGACATTTAGAGTGCTTGTGCTAACTACTAAATGAACAAAATTGCAGCATAATAAAGATTGTAACTTTCAGTATAGTTTCTGAAACTTTATGAAGTCTTAAATTCTGAAAATTTAGACAGTTTCATTTTCTGTTGTTAAAATTTAGACCCTTATGATTTTAAAAAGGTCATTATCTAGGAAAAATCATACAGGAGCATCCTAAGACAGTGTCTAATTTGAGAAGTAAAGTGTTGAGTTAAGGAATAAGCATTTAATTTTGAGCTAGTTTTGAAAGTTTGATGTGTAGCACCCTAACCTAATGGTACCTTTTTAAAGTACTTGGCCAAGTAGCATAGTTACATAGAAAACAAAGAATAGTTTAAACTAATTATTGAAAATAATATTTTCTTATTAACTTCACTGTTCTTCCTATTCAGGTTTGGTTGTACGAAATCGAAATGAATTACTGAAACTTTGTCTTAAAACTTCTTGTCATGATTGTAATAGACTGACTATAAATTACAGATGGGCAAAGACTGTAATGGGTGATGTTAGAATGAACGATCTGTGAAACCCAACTCCTTTCCCACTAAGAGTAGTGGTTGGCACATTTCTTTTGGCCATATGCAATTTGACCAGTCATTCCAAAATTGCCTTACTCTGAATTGTATCCCAGTTTGAAAAATTTAGTATGTTATAGGACATTACCAAATTTTTGTGAAATATATGTTTGGAAAATATGCTAGAAATATGTTTGAACACTAATAATTTGCTTCTAAAATTTTGACTACTTATCTTTCTGGTAGGCTATAGAAAAACATCTTATTAAGAAGTCCCGTGGTGGTCTTGTCTTCATTGGAGAATGGAAGAATGGGCACTTGGAAAAGAAGATGGGCCACTTGGCCTGTTTTGCTGGGGGAATGTTTGCACTGGGAGCAGATGGTTCCAGGAAGGATAAAGCTGGTCACTATCTTGAGCTAGGGGCAGAGATTGCGCGTACATGTCACGAGTCATATGACAGGACTGGTAAGAATGTCGATAAGCCTAATAACTTCATAAAAGTAACCTCCAGTTGGAAAAATGTGACCAGGGTTTAAGAAGAAAATATACAGGCACTTTGACGTTGTTTCGTTTACACTATCACACTAAATCATTTTTAAGAAATTTAATTTCAGAAATGTGTTTTTCAAACTACATGGTCCCTTCCTTTTTTCCCTTCTCTTCCCTTCCACTTCCCCTTCCTCTTCTCCTTTCAATTTCATTGCTTTCCTGGACTGGGACTGATTAAAACTCTAGGACCTTCTCACTGAGCCATTTCCCAGCCTTTTGCAAAAATTTTTTATTTTGAGGCCGGCTGTCTTGATTTGCCCAGGCTGAGCTCAGCCTTGCAGTCCTCCTGCTTCAGCTTCCTCGAGGGTTAGGATTACCGGCATGTGTCACCATACCCAGCTCGTGCATCATTTCAAAAATTCTGAATTCTGTTTTTTTGTTGTTGTTTTCTCTAAATTATTTAGTAGTAATTGTTTTAAAGAGAAGAGGTGGAATATTTAAAGATGTATGGAATAGCACTGCTTTAATAAAATAATCATTTTAGCCATTCGTATCGGCTTCTATAAAGCCAGTTACTTAGAAGAACACAAACTGACTGACTTAGGTTACATTGTCTTGCTTGCACTCTTGTGAAAATATGAATAACCAAAAGACAACAGTGGTTATCTAAATAGTTGGTCGTTTGTCTTTTACTCTGTTAACTAAGAACTTGCAGAGTTGTTTGTTCCTCTCATTGAAAAGATCCTCTGACACTGCTTTGATAAAATAGATTTTCTGAATTTCAATTATCTTTTTACCTGGAAAATGAAATTATTCTTAATGGTAACAAAAATTGATTGTTGGGAAATGAAAACAAATTCTACTCTTCATGTTTAAAGGATAGCCATGCATGCAACCAAATAAATACCCCTTTATATTTATTGTCCACATTTTATGGAAGAACTAGTCAGTTAGGTTTTGTTACATAGCCTAAAATGCTAGAGGTACAGTAATGAAAAAAGAGTTAGACACACTGGACTAGACTGAGACTGTACATGGTTTTCTCTATCTTTACAAAAGGCCGTTTCTGTGTTTTACAATGAGTAATGAGTTCCCTGAAATCTTAATATTAACTTATGTGTGTTTTCAAAGGTTGTATTGTTCCTTCTATGAGATAACTGAATTTCTGTTGTAGGGTCAACTTGTCTTTTGGCACTGCAAATAATGATTAGCTGAAAATTTTATCTTAATACATAAATTTGTCAAATTACACAGTAAGGAATTGAAATTGACCTTTCTGATGAATTTGACCATTCAGTTTTCTTATTAATTAAATCATTGGTTACATTTTTAAAAAAACCCATAAATCAAATGAATCTTGAGGCACAGTTCTGTTAGGGTAATTTAGTATTGGTGTCTCACATAGTAAAGTCAGTGATCTTCATTACTAATAGGAACTAAATTATCATGTTGATGATATGAAGTATCAGTTTTATATCTAAAATGTTATCTAAAATTCACAAAATATTAAGGACCAGAATGGATACTCAGTGTTTATATTAGGGTCCATGATAATTGGGCTTGTTGTTGTATAGGCTTTGAGCACGTATCAAATAATAGATCTAAAACGGTAGAATTTAGTGTAACAGACATGTAAAGATGTGATAAATATAATTGTTAAAATTAATTTATTCCATTAAACTTGGACTCATTACATGCTCTATGTTATGTTGGATGCTTTCAGGTTAAAGTATTAAAAGATGCATTCCAAAGAAACTGATAGAGTGTTGAAGGTATAAAGGGTTCTTTATTATTCTAACATTCACATTTCATAATGGCATTAGTGAGATACTATTTTAAATTGACTCCTTTCGTGGAACAGCAACAAGAAAACAGTAAAAGTTACTTACTCTCCCATTCTCTCAGCAGTTAGCTTTTGCAAACAAATACAAGGAGAATATTTTGTTCATTGATTTATTCTGTTTTGTTGCAGCATTAAAACTAGGGCCTGAATCATTCAAATTTGATGGTGCAGTGGAAGCCGTGGCCGTCCGACAGGCAGAGAAGTACTACATCCTCCGTCCAGAAGTAATCGAGACCTATTGGTACCTGTGGCGATTCACTCACGATCCACGCTACCGGCAGTGGGGCTGGGAAGCAGCACTGGTAAATAAGCCAGTCTTTCATTCTCTCTGCAAGAATACTATGTCAAGCCCTCCTGTAGTGCTGTGTGTCCTCATCCCTGTCACTTCATTTCGGGTGACTCTAGGGCAGTTTTCATTCCTCTGATGAAGAACTGTTAGTTTAAGTTTCCCGAGCAGTAAAAATGAACCTTGAATCCTGTTTTGTTCTATATTTAGAAATATTTTCTAGTAACATTCACTCTTTCTAAGTAGCTCGTTTCTAAAAAGGCAACTTTTAATATGGCTATCAAAGAAGTAGTTTAATTTTTATACATTTATTTATTTAGCAATAGTTGGGATAGAACCTAGTGCCTTCATAGGAACTATATCCCCAACCCTCTTTAAATTTTGAGACAGGATCTCATTATGTTACTCAGTTGCCCAAATTGGACTTGAACTTCGGAGCCTGTGGCCTTAGATTGCAAGAGTCCTAGAGTGCAGGCGTGCAGCATCATGCCTGGCTTCTACACTGTCTTCTTCGTGCCTAAGCACTGGAGAAAAAATCACCCTGGGTAGGTGCCTCCTGTTCGCTTCACCTCACATTCTGAGTAACTCCTTAGCAGATCACTGTAAGAAGAATCAGAAAACTAAAGTTATCCTGGAATAAAAGGCAATAAAGGTACACATATTTGGAATTAAGAATATTTAAGGGTTAGTAGGTAAAGAAGCAAACTGAGTGTTCTTATAATAACTGGACTTTCAATGAATTCCATGTACGTGGTAGGACTTGGAGAGGAAAAAGCCATTTGTCTTTCATGAAAATACAACGTATTCCTGGAGAATGTTATTTTCTCAGATTTACTAGTTAGGATAAGTTATACTAATTGTGAATATTCACATTCATGTTGCTTAATGTAACCTTTTAGTCTAAATACAGTGATTAAAGATACCATTGGTAAAGTAAATTATCCAGATAAGTGTACAAAAGCATGTGTTAGGACAAGATGCACGCAACAGTCAGATCCAGTACAGGGACGGGGAAGCCTTACTCTGCCTACTTGTTTAAGAATAAGACAAAGTACACACGTGCACACTGTTCCTCCCTGATCCACCCTGCGCTAACTTACCAGTTACTGCCCAAGTGTTGCCCTACAGAAAGTGGTGATAGAAAGACCTGTGCTTATCTCAAAGCCCTTCAGATCGTTTCCCCCCTTTCCATTTCTTCCCTTTCTTTGACAGTCTGTAACAAAAATGCTGCAAGTTTTTCAGTGGGGAAGGGACTGCTGAAGGCTTTGTTCAGTGGGGAGTAACAAAGGAAATGGATCTGTTTGTAGCCCATAAACTGATGATTTTTGGAGACTACCTCAATAATCCAGGAGTGCTGTGATGTATTAAAGTAAGGAAACTTGGGTTTTTTGTCACTAGGTTAACTCTCATGGACTTTCACTGCAGGAGAGTATTAATAGATGCAAGGTGAGTGCACAAAATAGGCACAGATGCAACATTTTTCATGCTGCTTTTCCTCAGTCCCCTGAAGGTAAAGTTGAGAAAACAGCTGCTAGTAAATTCTGCAGGAAGGTCCTGTTGTAATTGAGAAGACAGCCAAACTCACCACAGTGGTTTGGGACTAGAAAACGTGCATGCATCTGTTGTTAGCAATGGCCTACTAATGTTTACATAAACCAAATGATACTTTATGTAAGAGAAAAATAGATACATGATGTAGCCCTCTAATGAGTCTGTTTGACTTGAATGTCCCCTAACATTTATTTAATGGTTTTTATTTAAAGGAATGAAGGAGATATGCCTGAATCTTGTGGGATGGGGTTCTTGAAGGCAGTAGATGCACATCATGTCATTCAGAAACTATAATTAATGCTTTCTTAGAGTTCTCCTGTGTCCTTTTCTAAAATGTGCTTCCACTCTTACCTGTTAAGAAAATATATGATTGGCTCAAACTTTAGCCAATATAAGCCTAAATTTTAATTATAGCAGTTTGGATATTGGTTTTATAGACTATACAGACAGAAACTCTAAAAGTGTAAGCTCACAAGAACAAGTACTGAAATAATCATGTTTTAAATTCACATTTGGAAAGTATGGTATGAGAGGCCTCACATCTTAAGTACAGTTTGCTTGTGTGTCACCAGTGGGCCCTCGGTTGAGTTTGAAGAAAGCCAAGGAAGGGAAGGGGAGACCCAATTATGATGAGTCATTTCTTCTGTAGTCTTAGCTATTACGTTTGGATATGCAGACTTCCACACTTGAGTGTACTAAGCATAGAAACTCGCCCTCCAGTCATGACTCAGAATGACTTCATGGTTGGCTCTCTCTCTGCTACAGTGCCATTCTGATAATTTGTATGATGGGGAAGACATCATTGTGAAGAACAGTACTTAAAACCTCTTGCCCTCAGAATATATTTAATATATTGAGATACATAAAAGCATCAAACTCTTTGAAAAGAATGCTTGAAAGTTTACCTATAAAATAGTTTGATTAAGCACATTTCAGTGTTAACTAGCTTTTTATTAGAAAAGAAGATTAGAAAGAAAAGTTGAAAAAGTAGAAACAATAAACCATGGCAGCAGCAGTTAGTTAAATAACCACCCCTTTCTTGGGCCACATCTCATGTTTAGGGACAATAGAGAAAGAATCACAGATGCTCTCAGCTTCTCTTGAGTAGCTTAATTTTAATGGTAAGCAGAATATTTGTTTGCTTCGAGTTTAAAATAGAGTGTGAAGATTGCATTTGATTCCATATAGTTTATTTGGCATATCCACAGATAAAACAGGAAATATAAGTTAAAAATTCTAACTCCCATTCAGGCAGTAGAGAACAGCAGTGTATAAGATAAAGCAAATTACTCTGCTCAGTTTTTCCATCTGAGAAGTGCAGCTACTAACCTCCTAGAATTCCTGTAAAATTTAAATTTTAGTGTTTGTAAAGCTTTTAAAATAGCTTTCAGCACAGTAAGTATTTCAGATATGTTGACTGTTAAGTTGCACTTGTTTGTTGTGGTAGATAGAGAGGCTCTTCCTGCTGCTTGGTGCCACCCGTGACGCCTGACTCAGAGGATTGTGGGAATACAAAAGCTGGCTTAGAGTATGTTTGCAGTCATATTATCTTTTACTGTACTACAGAGAGCCCTTAGGTAATGTTCTCTAGTATGCTATAGATTTTTCTTTTTGCAAATCTTAAAATCAGATTTTTAACTCAAGCAGACTTCTGTCTTGATTTGTCAGGATTAATAAGGTTTTATTGTGCCAATAAAGTACCTAATTCAGAAAGAATAAATTAGATATCTATGCAAGGGAAACATAAGCTAGCATAGAAAGATGAAAGTTTTATTAACAAGAGGGATTCCAGTAGAAGTTCACTTTTCAGAAAGAGTACAGATGTGTCATGTACAGATACAAATTCTCAATTGAATATCATCAGATCATTTTCCTAACATATACCAACAAACTCAATAAAAGAAAAAAGAGTACAAATACTCTTCATGTCACACCCAGTTGTTTAAGAGCTATTCAGATATGTGAATCCCCACTCAGATTTACAGTCTCTTTTTGTACAGCTCTATAGAGCTTCATTGTCTTTTTTTGTACAATGGTGGTTTTTGCTGATTGCACTGTACAATGTGCAGTGCTGTTGTTTTCTGCTGTAATACACATTATAGTGCTACATGCAAAAGTTATGCAAATAAAAGCAAAGTTATCACATTGAAATTTCCTTTGACCATTCCTTTGTTCTGAATATTGTACGTACTATATACAGTTTGGTGACCAATTAATTTAATGACCCATTCTCAGGACCAAAACTTTGTCATAAAATGTCCTCCTGTAATTTGTATTTTCATTTGATACTGTATTATCCTTACTTAGGCTTAATGTATTATTAAAAATAATTAGTATACTCTTTAGTTTTCTTACAAATAACAGTGAACTTTTGATTGGGATTCTTGTCCTTCAAAACTTGAAATCTGTAGAATTGATTTTTGCCTGATCTCTTCACAGGCTATTGAAAAGTACTGCCGAGTCAGTGGTGGATTTTCTGGGGTCAAAGATGTGTATTCCTCTACTCCAACACACGATGACGTGCAGCAGAGCTTCTTTCTTGCTGAAACATTAAAGTAAGTGTTAAAATTTAAAATTTTTAAAGAAGCTTTAAAATTTTCCAGTTGAGTGTGGTGGTGCATGCCTGTAATCCTAGGACTCAAAAGGCTGAGGCAGGAGGATCATAAGAGTTTGAGGCCAACTTGGGCTAAGTAGTGAGTTCAGGGCTCACTATAAACTATATAGTGAGACTTGGTCTCAAAAAAATTGTTTTTCAAGGTTAAATTTATTTTTGAACTAGTACATAAAAACATACAAATATAAAAATTAATGGGAATATAAACAATATTTTATACAAATATACACTATTTTAATATAATTGTATAATTTTATCAGGTTAAACCTATCTGTCTCTTCACACATTTATCAATTTTTTATAGTCATATATCTTTGGAGAGCTTTTATTCTATCTTTTTAAAATATGTGGTAAATACTTGTTATTTTTAATTACTGTACAAGAATACACCAAAACTTCTTCCTCTGAGCTGTAGTTCAGTATGCACGTCCAGCTGTCCTCTGTCCTGTTCTCTCCTCGGCCTCTGGTAACCACGGTGCTCTTCTCAGCTTCCCTGCTGCCCAGAGTCCACGCACAGATGAGTGTGTGTAGGTCTTGGAGTCGAAGCCCGAGACTGTCTTTTCTCTTGTTTATGACATTTAACTTACTGCTTGATCTTTAATTGCATCCGTGGTTTTGCCAATGACAGGATTTCATTTTTTTTTTATGATTAAGTAGCATTCTATCTATCTATATCTATATCTATATCTAGATAGATAGGTATATAATGTTTTCTTTACTAAAATATGTTCTTTGTAGCTGATTTTGTGTATGATTCCTAGATGATGAATTGTGATCGTGGTACATTACACTAAATTTTATCACAAATGCCGTTTCTATATTAGATCTGTAAATCTTTAGTTGCATCTCAGAATGACTTAGACTCTCAGATAGTTTATCAAAGAAGTGTTTGGTTTATTTATTTTATCTAAATTATCTAAATTATTATTATTGTTTTATCTAAATTATTTCGTTCTTTAGTGTGAGTTAGAATTGCCTGGAAGGCTCTTAGAAACATAGACAGTGTTACTTCACCTGTCTTATACTTGTAGATGATATGCTTATGCCACTGTAATCTACATTCTGATATTCACATAAATAAAAAATGTTCATTTCTTGTCTATTTCGCTACCTCTGATACATATACATCTTTGTCCTTTCTGTCAGTTAACATGAATATAGAGTTCAACTATGATAATTTTCTTAGCCAGCCATTATGATTCCTATTAGGCCTTTTTCATTTTTGCTGACGTACATGTTTATGTTTTACTGAAAGCAAATATAAATCCCTGGTTACCTAGAGTAATGCTGTGTTAGCGAAGATTGTGCCTGAATGTGGTGGAGAAGGCTACCAAGATGCACCCTGTGCAGTTACTGAGCAGAGGTGAGGCAGCTAGGCCTCTTTTCCTGGGTCTGTGCCATCTGCTAGAGTGCTCAGAAGTCTGCACTCGTGAAACATTTACAAGTTAATTATGAAAGCCAGTCTATAAGAGGTGAGATTGGAAAATTATCACAGTTGAATGCTCTATTTATCATTGAGCTTCCCTGCAGCTAAAAGCAAAAAAGAGCTCCCATACAATGTCATTCTCATCTTCACGAGCCTGGAACACGTATTATTTTGACAAAGGAGACAAAATTTTTAAATTATAAGATGATTTAAATTTTATGACTCATTTTTTAAGAAAAAGAACTATTGAAGAATCGTAAAACTCATCTTTTAAAATGCTAAAGACATTTCATATTGTTCAATCTAAATATCCTTGGTGATGTTCTTGAAGGTAAAAAACATACTTTATATGACTTATTTAAAATAAAAAAAGAGAGAGACAGAGATTAAAACTTTATCCCGAAATTCAAGTTATTACAACTCCTTAAATTTTTCTGAAATATTAATTTACTTAAGCTTTTGTCAGAAGCTAACTTTCAAGATTATATTTCCCATCAAGTGATGAGAATTTGTTGTGAGTTGATTAAAAGATAGCAATTTAAGTATCTCTTAGTTACCAGAGATGAAACACAACCGATTAGTCCTGCAGTAGCAAAATTAAATAAAAACTCTATGTTCTTGACCGTAGTTCAAAACCACTTGGCCTGTGATGATGTGGTGAGAGTTATCTCTTACTGTCTCACTGTCTTACTGCTCTTCAAAAGATTATGGAATATATACTGTTTCTTTTGTTTCCTTCTGTACTCCCTAATTTGTTTATTAGGATACATATTGATGGCATAAGAAAAACTATGTGAGGAGAAACATAAGAGATAGGTTCCTTCAAAGTCTCTTTCCTTAAAATTCTTATGCTCTACTGCATGAAATAAAAACACATGCAGTATTTACAGTAAATTTTAAATATATTAAGTGTGTAAGAGTTAACAAATGTATGTCTTTTAGAGGAAGAAGAGTTTGCAGTCACGGAAACAGGCATCTGAACCAGACTTAACGTGGGCTCTGCAGGCGGGACTTGCAGGCCGTATTAGACATAGGGATAAACCTACTGTGTAAGAAGGAAGAACTAAGGATATGTTACAGTTTCTGGTATGGTTAACTATAAAGATTTTGACACCAAGTTTAAAAAAGAAACAGTCATTGAAAAAACAGTTCTTTTGACATACATTCCCAAGAACAGTTACAAATACAGATCTGGAGCTCAAAAGATAAGTTCAAAAAGATTCTGAATAAAAGGAGAAAAGAAGACCTACATTCGATTCTTTGACGATGCCTCCATCTAACAGACGAAAGGAAGTTTTGGTTTAGTTTGGTAGGAAAACACATATATTTATCCTCCACATTTTATTGAAAGCCATTAAAATTATTGTTGATAACTCAAAAAGTAATAAAGAGCAAGCCCAGAGAAGTGAGCAACAAACAAGAGATCAGTACCTTTTTAGAAGCTGGAAACAGAGCCGTCTACTTGCTTCAGGGAAAGTTAAATTAAAGCCAGCTCCTAAGGACTTCAGAACACAAGGTAGGATTGAAAACTGTGGGGTGTGGGGGTTTTGACACAAATAGTAATTAAAGTCCAGGTCTATTCCCGCCTCATCTCTGAGTGAGACTGAGCCGATCTGACAGTGTTGAGCCACCGAGGTGGTGGCCTTACGGATGGAAGTACCTAAGAGACTGAAAGACTTTTTTTTTTCCTGGGAAAATTGTCTCTAAAGAAAAAGAAAAAGGTTGAAGATACAAATGCATGAAGTTAATGACACTGTTCATGTCTTGGCTGTTGTGTAAAAAAGAGATAAACAATACCACTCTGCCAAGTTTTTCCAGTTAAAAGAAAAATACATTCTTGGGTCCCTCCAAAAATTGTTCATCAGTTTTAGTGAAATAGCTGTCATTCAAATTTGCTTTCCATTAAAACTGTGGAACTAAAACTTGGAGGAGCAGCTCTTCAATAATAGCCCTTAGGTTGTATGAGGGTCTCCTAGTTAGATTCTCAGTAGTTGTGTCCTTCTACTCCTTTTACATAAATCATTTCCTCTTTAAAAATTTTTTTGAAAGAGTATTTTATAGTACTGACCTAGGTTGGCTTTCACTGAATCTTAGCTCAGTTTATTTGCAGTTCTGACGGAGACAGGTTTACAAGCTGAGAATATATTTCAACCACCTTCTTTGAGTTCATGTGTATCAGGCATTAAATGGCTAAGAAAAATCAGAGATAGATTGGAAACATAGTCACCTTATTAAGTTTGTTACTAATAGAAGGAAAGACAAGTATATAAGACTGTTTGCCACCACAGCCTGCCTCTCTTCACTAATACAAAAGTCTCTGGGGCAGAAATTACATCTGTGTATCTTGTTTGCATGCTTTATTTTCTTCCTATATCTTAAAATTCAGACTTTAAATATAATGGCCAAAGTCTGTAGTTCAATTTAAAAATATGTGAAGAATCTTAACTTCACTCATATGCTGCTTATGCATGGGTTATATTTTGAGAAATGTGATATACAAACATCCCAGAGCATAGGTAAGCAAACCTTGGCCATGTAGCTGCTCACACTGGCTGATGGCAGAGATGCTTGCCGCTGCGCCGCAGACCTGTTCAGCGTTCTCTGTAGTGAATTCTCCAGGGCAGCAGTGGCGAACCTGTCAGAGTTTGTAGTGATCCAGTAGCCTGGGCTGGGCACATGTGCCAGAGATTTGCTGCCACTGCTCTAGACATCTGCAGAACAGTGGTATTTGTATACATAAATGTAGAGAAGGTAAAGGAAAAATATAGAGTGAAAGCTAAAATGGTAGACTGTAGACAGCACTTAGCTTGAACAGAGCTTGCAGGGCTAGAAATCGCTTTGTGTGAGATAGAGAGCAAATGGTGAGTGAAGGTGAAGGCCTGGGACACTGGTGGTAGAGCTATGGCACACGGGCCACAGCGGTCACCCAGAGCCTTTGTCAGCATATGAGCCGAGTCACCCAGCTCCTGAGTGTCATGTAATAGTTGTTTTTTCTAAGCTAAAACCTCAGTATTGAGGTTTAATTGCAGTGTTCCTCTTTGTGATGTATGAGCTGCAGTTTAGGCATTTTCTTTTTTTTTTTTTTTAGGTTTTTTGAGACAGGGTCTTGCTTTGTAGTTCAGGCTGGCCCTGAGCTCAGCCTCAAACTCACATCACAGCAATCCTCCTGCCTCTGCCTCCCAAGTGCTGGGATTACATGTGTGAGCCACCACGCCCGGCACTGTGGTATGTGATACTGGTTGCTGCTGGGTGTGAGTCTCCATGTATGGTATATGGTTACCAGGGATTGAACTCGGGTCCTTGTGCTTGCAAGACAGGCGTCAGAACCACTGAGCTAACTCCCCGGCCCTAGGCACTCATTTTCTAAAAGGTTTGCTCTCACTGGCCCAGGGCACCACTAACACCACTGAAGATATAAGTGATGCATGCTTAGGCTGCATTAAATACGTATATTTATTTAAATTTTAAAAAAATTTATTTTGCAGTACCAGAAATTGAACTTGAGCAAGGTAGGCTTGATAATACTTGAGCTAAATCCTTGGGTTTTACATTAATTATTTTATTTATTTATTTATTTATTTATTTATTTTTTGAGACAAGGTCTCGCTTTGTAGTTCAGGCTGGTTTTAAACTCAACCTGGAACTCAGAAATCCTCCTGCCTCTGCCTCCCAAGTGCTGGGATTACAGGCGTGAGCCACCACGCCCTGCACTGTGGTATGTGGTACTGATTGCTGGTGGGTGTGAGTCTCTATGCATTGTTGTATGTGATAACCAGGAATCAAACTCTGGACCTTGTGCTTGCAAGGCCGGTATCAGAACCACTGAGCTAAATGCCTGGCCCACATTAAATATTTTTTTTTTAAATAGTTCTACTCAATAACTTTCACTGATTATAATTTCTTACTTTGCAAACTTTTTAATGTGTTCAAATTCTTTGACTCATTGGAGTAATAACTAGCTTAAAGTACAATGCCCTACTATATAACTACCACAATATTATCTTTATTTATATCCTTATATGTATATGTAAAACATAACAAATTAACATGTTCGTATGTATTTCACCAATATAAAAATATTAATAGTTTGTATATACTTTAACATTTTTTAAAATTTGCTTTTATTTAAAAGTATTTTAAATAAATTAGTGTTCACTTAGGGAAAAATAAGTTGGATCTCTGCTAAATACCAAAAATAATTTTATATAGAAAAAGCTTTAAATCTGAAAAAAATATGGAAAATCATTTAAAAATTGGAATTTTTTCCCATTTCCCTGAGGGTAAAGATAGCATGATACAAGAACCATAGAGGGAAAAAAATAAAATTTAATTTCATAAAAATAGAAAACATCTACCCTCTCCCCATCCGCCACATAAAAAGAAAAACAGACAAATGACACCTGGACACTGGAGAAACAACAGATTAATTTTATTAAAATTAGAAAGTATTAAAAAATAGTGAATTAAAGAATCAAGTAAAAGCAATTCCAGGACAAGAGATGGCTCTAAGCATATGAAACATAAATTATTGATTTACTTATGAGGAAAACCTGAAAAATATAAAACAATAGTTAGATACCGTGTTTTACCATCCACATTTTAAAGTTATGTTGTGTCATTAAAGATGTAAGGATCTAGTCACTTTTAAATCTGAGGTGAGAGTATGCGTTTGATGTGAAGCCTGAAACTGTTGGAGGGAAACCTGGTGAAATGGCAGCGAACATCCCTTTGTTGCCGTCATCCCGCTCCTGACCGTCCCGTCATCCCGTCCTGACCGTCCCGTCATCCCCCTCCTGACCGTCCCGTCATCCCCCTCCTGACCGTCCC
>PVIR01022144.1:0-28560 GCA_004026965.1 Petromus typicus
GTTTGAATCATTTCTACTTAAATGGACATACCTTGAGGATATCCTCATAAGTGAAATAAATAGGGCACAGATAGGTACATATCGCATCTTTTCTCTGGTATGAGAAAATGAAGATGTAAATGAGTCCTAGCATTGTATATGATATATCATTAGGAAATTTTAAAATTTGATGGAATGTTCTTCAGTTCACTATGACATGAATTATCTCCTAAGATAGAGTGGAAGTGAGTAAGAAAATATTATATCCAGACATAGACATTTGGAGCTTTTGTTTTGTTCTATACTTGTGCTGACATAAATGAAATTTTTCTTCCACATTTTCAATCTTCAGTAACTAGCAAACTTCAGTTTTAAGGAAAGCCTTAATGCCTTTAGAAAGTGGTTTTGAATTCGTACTATAAAGTAACTTGTTTGCAAAGTAAATGAGGCCAGACCTATTACACAGAAAGCTATTAATATTTTTCAGTAAAAACAAAAATTCAGCAAATTTTCACGTTATTTCACACGAGTATCAAATATTTGAAAGACCTTTAAATGCCCTCAAACACGGTATTCATTAGATTAGGTCTCTAGTTAAACAAAATCTTTTAAAATTGGACATTTTATCTGATAAAGAAAATATCTGTGAAGCAAAGCACTCATGTTAACAAAGAGGTAATTAAGAACTACACAAGCGTTAATGGAGCTGTCGAGTGATGTATGTAGAATAAGAAAGGAAGCTTCAGATAGGAACCTGAAGCTCAAGACATGCAGAAGCAAGAGGGCTGCAGAGAGCTGGCAAAAGGACACTTCAGGTCAGAATCCCCACACATTACCCCCACTTAACAATTTTATGACCTTGGATTGATTGATAGATAATGAACTCTTTCTTATCTGGGAAAGGAAGATAAAGTGAAAGGGCCATACAGTTACATATTTATCAACTGAAAATATTATGAATGTAAATATTTTAACACATGAATACACCAAAATTTTGTGATATATTAATACACAAAAACTTTGTGGTATTTATGTTAGACAGTTTAGAAGAACAAAATTGTTAAGAGCAGGATATTTGCATACTTATCAGTTTTTTTTTTATAGCATGGTATTCTTTTTCTACAGTGTATATGTTTGATTGAGAGTATCTGAAATAGTACGAGACTGATCCTATTCCCAGGTTACTCCCAAAATGTATCTTTAAGATCATGCTATTATGATCTTGAAATTACTTGGAAATGAGAATTAGTTTCCAATGAGGCAGGGAAAATTTAGTTTAGATTACAATCAAATCTCTAATTTCCAAATACATGAATCAAAATGATATAAAATTATATTTTACATCTAAATAAATACTATAAAGCATGGATTTAAATAAATTCTTTTATTGTGTGGAATTAGACAAATGTCATTTGTTGCTAAAATTTCACTTTTCAATAAAAATGTTCACAAAGAGCAAAGTTCAAGAATGACATAGATTGATCACAGATACCTTTAATATTCAAATAATTCTATTTCAGATTTGGAAGATGATGGTTTAACTAAGAGTCATATTTGAAACAGGGCTTTTGTTTTGTTTTGTTTTGTTTTTCTTTTTGAGATAGGGTCTGACTTTGTAGTTCAGGCTGGCTCTGACCTCACTATGTAACTAAGGGTACCCTCAAAGTTGGGGCAATCCTGTCTCTGTCTTCTGAGTGCTTGGATTACAGGTGTGGGCTGCCATGCCTGGCTAATAATGTTTAACTGTCACTTTTTATTATTTTAGGGGAAGGGGTTATTTTTTGCTTTTGCAATACCAGGGATCAAAATCAGGCCCTTGTGCTTCCAAAGTAGTTGTAGTATCACTTGAGCTAAATCTCCAGCTAAAGAACATTTTCTGCTGTAAATATGAGTAAAGATAAAATATACAAGTTAATATAGTATATTCCAACATGATAACCTTGGGGTTCAGAACTGGTCATAAGTGAGAAATGGACTGAAAACCAAGACTCATACCTTAGTCCAAAAAAGAAGAAGTTTTATGACCTATGCAAATTTCAAAAATGGGCACCTGAAGTGAACAGACATTTTTCAGATGAAGATGTAAAAGCAGCAAATAAACATTAAAAAGTATTCAAAATCCCTGGAGAGATCCAGATGAAAATAACACTGAGATTTCATCCAATTCTAATAAGAATAGCTGCTATCAGGAAATAAACCAATAATAAATGCTGATGGGTTGTGTGGAGAAAAGAACCCTTCTTCACCATTGGTGAGAATGTAGACTGGTACAGCCATTATGGAGATCAGTGTAGAGATTCCTCAAAAAACTAGATTTGACACTAATATTTGCCTTTTGGATATATTCAAAAAGAATTAAAAGTATAATACCACAGTGTCATATATGCTCCCATGTTTATAGCAGCACAGTTTGTAATAGATAAATCTTGGAAACAGATCAAATGCTCATCAATTGGAAACTGGATAAAGAAGATTTTTAAAAAATAAAATGTAATATTACTGAGCTATAAAGAATGATAAATCAGAGAATTTTATAAGTAAATAGATGCACACTAAAGCTGTGCTCCTAAGTGAAATAAATAAGACACAGATGTATCATTTCTGTAATGTAAGAAACTGAAAGTGGAAATATGAACCAAAATGTGCAATAAGTATTGTAAAATAGGAAGAAAATCATCAAAATGGAAGAGGAACTGGAGGGGGGGGCAGGGAAAAGTAAAGAAAGTAAAGAAAAAATTTGAAAGGAAAAAGGAAAAATAGAAAGAGTTTTTATATATGAGGGTCAGAATGGCTGAAGGAAAGATGGAGGAATGGGAAAAAATACTAATCAAAATATATCATGTACAAATTTCCAATGAGGAAAGTGACTATAATATTTTAGTGCCTAAAACATACCAATAAACAATTTAAAATATTTATGTGAATTAGCAGTCATAAATATATTTTCAATTATATATTTCTGGTGATTCTTATCAGATCATTTAATTCTTGAAAAGCATGATAATGGGACTGAGGTCAGCAATTGTGTTTTATACAGAATACAAGACTATCTTCTAGTCTTATGTATGGATTCAGGACACAGAAATCTCTGGAACTCACACATATTCTCTTAACACTGATGGTTTACTGTATGGTTTATTGCTTCTACACACACACACACACACACACAAACACACACACACACACAAATAATTAACCATATGAATATCTCAAGTTGAGTATATGCTATGGGAAGAAATAACAGCCAGCAGGTCAAATACAATATAATTAATATTATCAGAATTTTCCTTACAGATGCCTTGCCACAAATGGAAAATGAATACATAAATAAGGACTCAATTATTCACAGTATTATGTTTAGAGAAGCAAATGAACATCCCATCAATCATTATTACCAAAATATCCTGCAAATTGCTATTTTGTGTTGTTTAGTAGAAAATTATAATCAACTGGATAGTGAGCCTATTAAAAAATATTCTGTATTGTATAAGTTGACATTTTTTTTTCCATGGAATAATGCATCTTCACTGTAAATAAATTTAAATACTGAAAAGGTCAAAAGTGAACTTACAGTTTTAGAATCCATAGATATATGGTTTTATATAGTAAATTAATAATCCATAACTATTGCTTAGAAAATGTATTAGTCAGCTTCCCCATAAGAGGAAACACATAATTCAACATCTACAACTAAGATGAAAAAAGGTTCCTTGGCTCACAGTGACAAGGAGATTCAGCTTCTCATTACCTAAATGCAAGATGAGGAGCAGAGGCACTCAGTCCCAGGAAGCAGAGCAGATGAACAGAGCCAGAAAAACCAGTATTGTGGACCACACCCATCACCACAGGTCACAGCTCTCTGACCCCTAGAGACAACTAAATTTGGGCTTTATTAATATGCTAGGCATTTCATTTTTAAAATCAAAGTTTACACTTTATTTAGATTGAAGATAAACTATACATAACTTTCTTTCTCCAGAATATTTTCTCTATTATATATAGGTTAATGACAAACCTTCTTTGTGCAGGATTTTTAGTTTTTGCTTATAAATCAAACTGCAACAGTAGGTAGGGTCATTGAAAAAGACAAGAACATAGACAAATCAGCAATGTGGCCCCTGCTGGGCCAAGACACAGAAATCCACAGAGGTTCTGTCTTTTATCTTAACAATGACATTTTACTGCACATTTTTCTGGTAAATATGAAAGACCTTGCTTCTATCTGAAGCACAGATGCTCAAAATTCACCTGTGAGAGACTTATGATGTAAGTTCAATAAGGAGTGTAGAAGATATGGAAAAGAAAGCCCAGCCCTGCCCCACAAACTAGAGTGATAGCCTGTCCCTTTAAATTCATTTGATTTCACAAAATCTGGTGAGATCTCAAACTTCTCTCTGGTAATCCCCTCAACTCTCTATCATAGATTTTAATAACACATTTACAACTTAGCACAGGTCACTTACAGGCTATCATATCATTTTGTATCATGCATTCCTTTTTTTCACACACCCTCCAATGTATTTCTTTGAAAATGGACAACTTACAACTTAACAGACCACTCCATAATGACAGCAAATGTTTTGTCTGAAATGACTTAGCTAGGAGAGGGGAGGGGAAAAGGAGTAGAGGATTAAAAATAAGCAACAAGTTTAAAATGTACATTTTACCCTGACCTAACAGGTTGCACGGTGCACAGTCTGCAAACATGTACTGGTGAGATTAAAACATACTAAAAAGAGGATCACTGATAAATAAGTGAATAAATAAAATGCTCTAACCAAAGCAGTTTCATAGTGCCACCCACAGAAATCATGCAAAAGTGAAGTGTGACGCCACCAGTGTTGCCTTGTAAAACGACGAACAGTTCTCAGAAGCACGATAGTTCAGGAGTAACATCTAAACACGGAGTTTACCGGCACTAATATAATCAATGACAGTCCTGTAGACTAGCACAGTCAGTGATTAGAGGGTCTATATACATGTATTGACTTTTCTGTCACACAGTAAAATTAAGAGAGAAGCCGCTTTAAAAGTCTCAGGTATTTCAGCAGTTTCTGAATTACCCGTAAGAAGCTCTGATTTAGTTGTACAGCCCAATAGATGTGTCTACCATTAAACTCAGGCCACATCTCATATCAAAAACAACTTTAAGCAAAGCCAAGGTACTTCACGCTTGGTCTGTCAAAGTGCTCCTCAACTATGCTTTGAGTCACTTTGGTCCACTTTCATAGCACTCGTTCTTAATTTTCCTTTTAGTAAAATACATAGCACTTTATATCAGGACATACGCATTAGAAAAACTCTTCATATAGGGCAGATAGAGGGCATTACAGTGGATGGTAGCTCTGTCTTTCCTGTGTTTCCATTTGATTGCCTGACAAGAACTCAGCTGTTTGTCCGGGTTGGGTAAGTCACTCGTCAATGTATCAGCATGTTGTTGCTCTAATACACTGAATTTGAGCTTCTTCATCACTGAAGGTACCAGAGCTCTGTAATACTCTGCTGAGAATATCCTGAATTACATGCTTCCATGCTAGGACATTCAGAGGTGTTTTGTTTGTTTGTTTGTTTTCTTCTTTTTTCTTTTTTTCTTTGAAACAGGGTCTCACTTTGTAGTTCAGGCTAGTCCTGAACTCTGTCTTCAACTCAGGAATCCTTCTTCCTCTGACTCTTGAGTGCTGGGATTACAAGTGTGAACCACCATACCCAGTGTCGTGGTACATGGGACTGATCGCTGGTGGACATTAATCACCATCCCCAGAATTGTTGTATGTATTTACCAGGGATCAAACCCTGGCCCTTGTGCTTGCAAGGCAAGTGATGAAAACACTGAGATAAATTCCTAGCCTCAGAGTTATTTAAAGTTGCTGTCAGAGGTTAACTGAGTTTCCAGGTTACTTTACAGAGCCCAGGAAAATTTCCCAGGGCAATTCATTTGGATATCCAGTTTGGCTACCAAATTTGTGTCACCTCCTTGAACCAAAATTTATGATGAACTTCAATATTTTCCATCTCTTCACTAAGTGAGTGCCATACAACAGCCAAGCTATGGCTGCAAAGAAGGTATCAGAATTTTTTCCTGAAGATTTTCCCCAAAGGCCATTGTAAAAAATCAGACATTTTTAAGAACAAAAACTATAGCGATAAAGTCAAAATCTGTTGCTACACTACAAAGTACATGTGCTTTGCCAGTTCTACTGCTATTTCATCTAGTATTTGTGTCACCTTTTATACTATCTAAACATAAAACAAGTGTCACAAGTGTTCCACTAAAATTTCAAAACCATAAAGACTGTCTTTCCACTGAGAATGACATATCTGCACAGTTCTTTAGCTCTTTGTTCTCTGTTCTGAGAAAGAATAGAACTTACATGGTCAAGTTCTAAAAGTAGTTGTGGTGATTGATAGGAAAAAAGAACAGAACTTCTCCAGCTGTCTCTAATGCAACAGATCTCACATCACAGAAACAGATATTGCCAACCACTTCTGCATTGGGTTTCTGAGCATACTTTTCCACTATTGAGTTTATTGGTACCTTTTAGATATATGCATCATAATCACAGTCAACTATGAGAATTTGTACCTATACATGGTATATCTTGATTTTCTCTTTTTTTCCCATTCCCCTGTCCTCGTTGTGCTTTTGTTCCTATTCAGAAGTTTTGTCACCTATTTTTTTGTTTCAGCCTCCTGATTTCATTTTCACTAATTTCTTGTATTTATTTTCTCTGTGTTCTATGTGAATAATTCAAATGACTGGTAAGACCCAATCTTGTTGGTATTGTGTTATTATGAAGAATGGTCCCATAAGGGATCTCTCAATGACTTCACACATATCTGCTTCAATTAATTTTGCAGAATAAAATAACCAAGTCATTCTTAAGTTTTCTGTGGTCTGTACAAAATGTGTAGTTACTCAGATCTTAATGGTTTCAAAGTGTTTGTCACACAATTGATAATGTTTAGGTGATTCAAGTGTTTTATATTCTATAATTTCCACCCACTTCTCACAGTGCTCTTTCCCAAATTACAAACTTTTATGTAATGATTTGAAGAGAGAAAGAATTATTACTCCAGCTGCCTTAAATATACTAATAAGTATCTTTCTGCTTCTTCTATTTCAGTCTGTATTTTGTGTGGAAGAGTCACTATTCCTAGGAACATTTGTATTTATGGTTATGTGGATACTGCGTGTTTCTACTGGCAGATTAGGTTGGCCCCTTTCTCTCTGTCATATATAAATTTGAATTGGAGTCCAGTGAAAAGTCCCATGAATAAGGAAATAAAAAAAATCCTGGGAGAATAGTAATGTTAAAAGAATACATGTTACATTGCCAGTACCTTGCAGTTTTCATCACGGTGGCTTTATAGTATATTTTCAGGTTTGGAGTTATAATACCCCCCACCATGTCCCTGTTGCTTAGAATTGCTTTGGCTACTCTAGGTCTTTTGTGGTTCCAGATGAAAGTTTGGTTTTTTTCTCTAGATATGTGAAATATACTGTTGGGATTTCAATTGGGATTGTGTTGAATGTGTAGAGTAGTTTTGGGAGTATAGCCATTTTGACAATATTGGTTCTTCTTACCCAGGAGCAAGGTATGTCTTTCCATTTTTTGATATCATCTTCTATCTCCTTTTTCAGAGTGCTATAATTTTCAGAGTAGAGGTCTTCAACCTCTTTTGTTAGACTGATTCCTGGATATTTATTTTTTGTGTGCTATTGTGAAAGGGACTGACTCCCCAATTTCTATCTCAGTGGGTCTACTGTTTGTGTATACAAAGGCTATTGATTTTTGAACATTGACCTTGTAACCAGCTACACGGCTAAATTGGCGATTAGGTCCAGCAGTTTTTTAATTGAGTTTTTAGGATCCTCTAGATAGGGTATCATGTCATCAGCAAATAATGACAATTTAACTTCTTCTTTTCCAATCTTTATTCCTTTAATTTCTTTCTCTTGCCTAATTGCTATGGCTAATGTTTTCAGAACTATATTGAACAGAAGTGGTGAGAGAGGATATCCTTGCCTTGTTCCTGATCTTAGTGTGAAAGGTTTCAGTTTTTGACCATTGAGTATGATACTAGCTGAAGTTTTCTCGTAGATAGCTTTTATTAGTTTGAGATACAGACCATCTAGTCTGATCTTCTGTAGGGTTTTGAATACAAATGGGTGTTGTATTTTGTCAAACACTTTTTCTGCATCAATTGAGAAGACCATATGATTTTTGCCCTTTAACCTGTTAATATAGTTTATAACATTTATTGATTTACGTATATTGAACCATTCTTGCATCCCTGGGATGAATCCAACTTGGTCAGGTTGTATAATCTTTTTTGATAATTCTCTGTATTCTGTTTGGCAGGATCTTATTGAGAATTTTTGCATCAATGTTCATTAGTGATTTTGGCCTGTAATTCTCTTTTTTGGTTGGGTCTTTCTCTGCTTTGAGAATCAGAGTAATGGTTGCTTCCAGGAATGAGTTTGGGAGTACTGCTTCCCTTTCAATTTCATTGAAGAGGTCAGAAGTAGAAGCACTAACTTCTTTAAAAGTTTTACAGAATTCATCAGTAAAACCATCAGTTCCAGGGCTTTTCTTTGTTGGCAAGTTTTTAATTATATTTTCAATTTCACAGATTGTTATTGGGGTATTTAACATTTCTATATCTTTGGAGTAGTCTAGAAGATCCAGAAACAACTCCAGATACACTGAGCCATCTCATCTTTGACAAAGGAGCCAAAAATCCTCAATGGAATAAAGATAGCCTCTTTAAAAAATGGTGCTGGAAAAACTGGGCTTTAATTTTCCAAAGACTAAAACTAGATCTAACTCTTTCACCGTGCACCAAGCTAAAATCAAAGTGGATAAGAGACCTAAATATTAAAACAGACACTAAACCTGCAAAACAGGTTAGGTAAAACTCTTGAAGACAATGGCTTAGGGAAAGACTTCATGAACAAAAGTTCCATAGCAGAGGCATTGGTGGAAGAAATCAACAAATGGGACCTCATTATTTTAAAAAGCTTCTGCACAGCAAAAGAAACCACCAACAGAGCAAAAAGGCAACCAACAATATGGGAGAAAAAGTTTACCAGCTGTTCCTCAGACAAAGGGCTACTATCTAGAATATATAAAGAGCTCAAAAAAATCAGCCTACCCAAATTTAATGACCCAGTACAAAAATGGGCATCTGAAATGAACAGATATTTTTCAGAGGAAGAAGTAAGAGCAGCTAAGAAGCATATGAAGAAATGCTCAACATCATTAGTCATTCGAGAGTTGTAGTTGAAAACAACACTGAGATTTCATCTTACTCCACATAGAATGACTGCCATTTCAGATTCAGCCAACAGGAAATGTTGGCAAGGCTGCGGAGAAGAAGGAACCCTTCTCCATTGTTGGTGGTACTGTAGACGCGTATAACCCCTGTGGAGATCAGTTTGGAGATTCCTCAAAAAGCTAGGATTGGAGGTCCCATTTGACCTGGTCATTGCCCTGCTAGGTATATCCAAGAATGAAGAGACTCATGTCATAGTGACATATGTGCACCCATGTTTATAGCAGCCCAATTTGTGATTGCTACATCTTGGGAACAATTCAAGGGTCCATCAGCTGGAGACTGGATAAAAAATCTGTGGTTCTTCTACAAAATTGAGTATTACTCTGCCATAAAAAATGATAGGTTTGAAACATTTATACTTAAATGGACATACCTTGAGGATATCCTCATAAGTGAAATAAATAGGTCACAGATAAGTACATATCACATCTTTTATCTGGTATGAGAAAATAAAGATGTAAATGAGTCCTAGAACGGTATGTTTCATATTGTGAAATAGAAAATATTCATAGTAAAATAGGGTAAAGGGGGAAAAATAATGATATTATAACAAAAAAGAAAGGAAACAAATTTTATGTATACAGGGGGGTGGTAGGGTGGGTAGGGCTATGGGGAAAAATGAGAATTAAGTAGTATCTTTTGCTGGCACAAATCCCCATTATGGAGTACAATCATGATGAATATATGTAATGTACCAATAAAGATTTAAAAAAATAAAAGAGTACATGTTGAGTCCGTCTGCTGATTCTCATGCTGTTGAGGTTTTGTTCATAAAGATTTTTCCTAAGCCAAAGAAATAGACTTAATTATCAGTAGAACAGATTAGAAAATCCAGAAACAACTTCAGATATATTAAGCATCTCATCTTTAAAGGAGCCAAATATCCTCAATGGAGGATATTTGTCTTCAAGAATTCTACCTAACCTGTTTTGCAGCAGATTTAGTATTTTTGTTTTAATATTTAAATTTCTAATACACTTTTATTTTATTTTAATGTATTGTGAAAAGATAGGTCTAGCTTTAGTTTTTGGCAAGTTGAAGACCAGTTTTTCCAGCATCATTTGTTAAAGAGGCTATCTTTCCTCCATTGAGGATATTTGGCTCCTTTGTCAAAGATGAGGTGCTTAATGTATTTGGATTTGTTTCCAGATCTTCTGATCTGTTCCACTGATCATTAAGTCTATTTCTTTGCAGCACCATGCTGTTCACTGGGATCTCATCTTATTAAAAAGCCCTTACCCAGCATGGAAAAACCAACAGAGCAAAGAGATAACCAACAATATGGGATCAAATTTTAACCAGCTATTTATTGGAGAAAAAGCTATTACTTAGAACATATAAAGTGCTTTTAAAAAATCAGTCCCCCCCAATTTAAAACCAACTCAAAAGTGAGCATCTGAAATGAATAGCCACTTTTCATAGGAAGAAATAAATGGGGCTATGAAGCATATTTAGAAATGCTCAACATCACTGGACATTCAAGAGATGCAGATGCAGATAAAAACAGCACCGAAATTCAATCTCACTCCACAAAGAATGGCTGCTATCTCAGAATTAGCTAGCAATAAATTCTGGCAAGGCTGTGAGGAGTGGTCCACTGTTGGTGGGACCACTGGTGCGACCACTGTGGAGAACAGTGTGGAGATTCTTCAAAAACCTAGGATTATGGGTCTTATATGACCCTAATCTTCCTCTGCTGGTAATATACATTAAATAATTAAAAGATTCACATTACAGAGACATATATGCACTAATTTTTATAGCAACTCAGTATGTGATAGCTAAATATTGAAAGCAGCCCAAATGTCCATCAACTGGAGACTGGATAAAGATGGGTTTTTTTTGTTATTATTATAAAATTGAATATAACTCAGCCATAAAGAATGATAAGTTTGAAATATTTATATTCAAATGAGCATATCTTGAGAACATGTTCATAAGTGAAATAAATAGATCACAGATGTGTACATATTGTATCTTCTCTCTAGTATGAGAAATTGAAGACATAAATGAGTTCTAGAACATACGATAGATATTGTGAAATAGAAAATATTCAAAAGAGAATGTGGGTAGGTGTAAGTAAGAGGAAAGAAAAAAAAACTGATGATAAAAGCTATGTATGTAGGAGGCAGGTGGGTTGTTAGATGGGCAGGGAAATGGGAAAGTGAGAGTTAAGTTGTGGCATATACTGGTACAAATTCTCAATATTGAATGTGAATATGATGTGTACATAAAATGTACCAATAAAATAAATTTAAAAATAGTAAGTGTTTAATAACATTTACCTTGCATACATATTGATATTTGCTTTTAATATTCTTTGCTGTAATGTATTTGACCATTTGTTTTCTTACCATGAGTGTCTCAATAAATCTCATATTCCTTCAGGTTTTCTGGATCCTAATTACATTAATTTTTAATGTTATTCTTAAACTACTGGTAATTTTACTCAAAAGTTCAAGTTTCATATCTTTTTCTCTTTGAATATACTAATGTATATCTATCTTACTCTGAAGTCCCTGTATATAATATAGTGATAATTTTGTTTTCTGTACATATTTATTAGTATTCTGCATAGCATGTAATGGGTACTCAATGAAGTTTGCTTTTGTGAATAGTAGAGAGTAAGTTTTCTGTTAGATTGCTTTTGTACTAGCTTATTGTATTTGAAACTTCTTCTGATTTTATGTCCTGTTTTAGCAATAATAAATTTTGCCACCAGTTTAAAAATCCCAATTTTTATGGACTTGTTCTTGAAATCACCAATGTAAAACAACTATTTTTTATACAAACAGGATGAAGGCAGAAAACTTGAAATCTAATTAATTGAGTATTTAAATCAATGGAAAATTTTTATTTGCTTTTTTCAGTAGTATATATTGCATGTTAAAAATATATTTCTTAGTGAAAATTATGGTCTGGTAGAACTCATAAATCACTGAACAAGTTGGGATATTTACACCCTACCATCAGAGACAAATTGATCTACGGTTATTCCTTTGTTGTCATCATGGTTGTGAATTAAAATGCACAGTGAATATTGAATCTTTAAATTGCTTGCATACCCTTGAAAAATTGTAAAATATCCAGCTTATTTATGCAAAATAAAGATTGCTTCAGACCAGGAAGTCAAATTTATTAGTATTGTACTGAAGATCAGCATTCAAGGTGAATAATATTTCTTTCTGAGAGATTAGTAAGCAGTGTGTATTCCTTGGACAATGATAAGTATATCATTCCTCAGGCCACCATCAAGGAGAACAGTGCAAAAAAAACAGTTACATCTGGTAGTTAACAAATGAATAATTTATTTATAGTGATTTGGGAATTTTAGTCACATAGAATTTTTCTTAAAAGAAGACTAACTAACTTCTTTACATATGCGTCCTGAGAAATAAGTTTTATAAAACTAGTTTTAATAATGTTCCTGCAGAAGTACAAATAGGATTTAACAAGAGAAATGAATTAAAAATGTTCATCTATTATTAACACTGAATGTATAAACCGATTAGGAAAAAAGCAGGAATAGTTTAATAAGACACAATCATATGACTGTGGATATGTCAATAACTCTCAAGTGACTGGTATATTCATCCCTACTTCATTAAAAATGCATGGTTATTTAATTCTGGACAAATTCAAATATGAACAGCATGCTCAGGAAAAAGAGGCAAGCCATTTAATAATACGTTGTAGTTTATTCATTTTTAATATAATTTCTCAGTGATACATTTGTAGCAAAGTATTTGTCAGTGAAACTGGAAATTTGGCTAGGAATTGATTAAAGATTTATGGATACTTTTCTTTTAGAGAAATGCTTACATGAGGTGCATGCTAAAATACTTAAGTGAAATCTAATACAAACATACGCCCATTTGAAGTGCTGTAGTTTTGATCAACTTAATGATTTTGTATCACACTAGCTTTCATTTGGAAATGGTTAGTTTCATATTTATTCAATTCTATGAGATTTCAACATTTTTAACATGAAGTAACCTGTCGTTTTACTCACTAAATTCTAAATGAGTTTACTTTTCACTAGTTTTTCCAGAGTGTGGAAATTACTGAGTGTGTTTTTAGTGATCCAACTATGCAAAATGAGGATAGAATACTTAAAAATAAACTATTTAAAAATAAAAGGAAGAGGAAAGGTGATAAAAATATAAAGGTTTCATTTCTTTCCTCTTGTGAAGTCGCACAACACATGTATCCATTTTGTTTCAGCTAAACATTTAACTATCATTACGTGAATGTGTAAACTCACAATTTAATGTTATCACGGTACACATGACCACATACTGAATATCTGTTTGTGTGTCACTGCTGCATATCAGATGCAGATCTGTGTATTGAAGGCTGAAAACTTCATGTCACAGTGCTGTGGGATAGTGTTGGGTTTTACAAGTGACACTCTTGAAATATGAAAGTAGTTCTCACAGGACAGGAGGCAGTTCCCAGAAAAATGAGTTGTTGCAGCAGAACAGGCCTGATCGCAAACTCATTCTTTGTTTCCTTGTCTCCGTGTGCTATCTCACTTCCTTGTTTGTAACAGCAACATCATGCCATTCAAGGCCTTGTTGATGAAGGCCATGACCTGCCATGAAATACATGGGACCGCTGAAACTGAACTTCCATCACCTGGAACAGTGATTTATACTCCCTTATTTTCTTTATAAAAATACAGCTTTAAAATTTTGATAAAACAGAATGAATTAATGCAATTAATGTCTTAGAAATTCACTTTAATAAATTCTGATCCTTTTGACCCAAAAATGTCATAAGTAAACTACAAAGGCAAATTGCATAATATAAAATTTTCAAAGGAAACAATTTAATGATTTGCATTCATAACAAAGTTCAAACATTAATGCATTTAAAAAATATCATTCAATTAAACATAATTTTTTAAACTTTCCCATTTTTTTCATTTTCAAATTTTACCGGTTTCAACCTATCTCATTTTTTTCACTATCAGTCATACAATATGATAAATATCTTATTGTTAGAGTGCAGTGCAGAAAAAAAAGACAAAAAAACCCAGAAGTTCCTCAAACAAAAATAGTACATTTTATCACATGTCTAAAAAAATATAATAATCTAACAAATGTAAGCAAACTTACCAAGTTTAGATTTAGACACAGAATGCATGATTGAAGAATATGAATATAACAATGATACAAAGAAAGTTACCAATAAGGAATCAGTGAAACGTACCACCATTTGAAAAGGAAGCACATGCTTCCATTTCAGACAGGAGCAGGTAGATTCAGTCATGAAATAAGGTTGACATGGCTGGAAATTAAGAAGTGAGGAAAAATTGAGAGAGGAAAAAATATAGAGATTGAGTGCTGTGATGGAAATTGTACATGCAATTTGGGGATTTCAATGTTGTTCTGAGCTAATTAAGAAAAACAATGAATTGGGATGGGAGGTTATTGGAATTTATTTTACTCTTGTGACTAAAATGTAACTAAAAAGACTAGAACAATGGTGGTGAGTTATGAGGTGAAGAGAAAATTAGTAATCATTACAATCCAAAAATAACTGTACTTGAATTGAGGAAATAGGAGTGGAAATAAAGAAAACTGAATGGATTGGAAAGACATTGTGATGTTAATTCAATATAACTTGGTAATTAACAAGTGGCTGAAGGAGTGATTACAGGTAAATAACCCAGGTTGTATTTTCCACAAATGTCTTGTTAGTGTCACAATTTATTTATATTGGAAAAACTGAAAGAAAATAATATTTATAGGAAAATTAAGAATCACATTTACTGAATATTTGTCTAATGCCCCTAGAGATGCCTGAGTAGAAATATCTAAACTAAGGAACAGGAACAGAGATCAGAGGAAAATATTGAACTCAAAATACATCAGAGACTAGTCAGACATATATTTCATGGGCTTCGAAAGAAAAGATAATCTGGAGTTGTGAGAGATGAGAGAAAGAGGAGAAGATGGAGCAGGTGCCAGAGAGAGAGACTATGAAGTAAAATATGTTGCCAGATGTTCTAGGCCAAGTCTGGATGTTGCCTTTTTCAAATGCAGTTTTTTCCGTGCTCTGCTGTGTTCATTAATTTCTATATTATTTATGGCTATATTAATGTTGTCAAGTATTTTAGTAGTCTCAAGAAAAACAATGCAACCTGCAGATTTTAAAATATGTGGTATCCAAATCCTTTATGAACTATGTTCTTTGAAAACAGAATAAATTTTATATTTTTATACAAAATATATAATTTGTTGTTGAATGCAATGATATGTGTATTCATATGTACCAATAAAGATTTAAATTTTTTAAAGTATTGATTTTTAAAGTGATTGAAAAGGAAAGGGAGAAAAGTAGAAAGCTAAAGAAAATGGAGAGAAGTAGTTGGAGAACAAATAAACAGAAAGGTAGAAAAAGAGGTGGAGAGAAACAAATAGTGATGGGACAAGAGAAAGAGAAGATAAAAAGCATAGACAGATATATGAGAGAGACAGAGATGAGGGGACTCCAGAAACAAGAGATTTACAAGAATGAAGAAGGATCAAATCTAATTCTCTGTAGAGAATGCAAAAGTCAGTCTTGGCTATGGGTTATATGAGAAACATTTATTCTAGTGATTCTGGAAACAGACAAGTTCAAGGTCACAGTTTCAGCAGATCTAGTGTCCAGTGAGTTCTTTTTCCAGGTTTGCTTATGTATATCGTGTTCTGTGGTCACAGGCCAAAGAACAAAGTACTGGAAGCAAACACTCTTGTGATGTATAAGGGCACTAGTGACATTTGTACAAGCTGCCTGCTTTACATTTAGCTCGAAAATGCCTTACCTGGGGATACTACCCCACTGGATATTTTAGTTTAGTATATTAAATTTAGGGAGACACAGTAAATCCTAAACAAAGAGCAAGAAAGATTAAATTTTGTAAAAGCTCCAAAGTCAACAAGAGTATGCAAAAATGGCATAACCTATTTTTCCTTCCCAATAATTTCATACCCATTTAGATAAAAATAGATGTAATTTCAATAATAAGCATCTCTATAGCTTACATATAGAACTACTCACACTCTGTAAGTAAATATATAGCTAAACAAACATGTGCCAAAAAATTAAAGTAGACACTGAGAATAGGAGATAAATTCACCAGGTTTATTGAAATCTTGTTTTCCACACCTGTTAAGAAATGACAATGGAATTTCAGTAAATTTGTAGTGTGAGATTTTTGTTTTATAAAGTTACCAAAGCACTCACTTACCATTAGAGTATAAAATGTGTTAAGAATATATTTCCCATACTAAAAGGAAATAATTACTGATTAAAATAGTCCAACTTTGTTTAAACCCATCAAAATTCTGAGATCATAAATCAACTTTATATCATAAAATTCAAATAAGGGCCAAATAGCATTAATAAATGGTGGCATGTACGAGTTTTCTTAACTGACATGAAAGCTCAGGAACAAATACTTTGTAAAACATTTTTTAAAAATCCAACCAAATTTTAAAGAAATTTACAGGCTCAAACTGCCTATGTTTTCTGAGTGAAATAGAGGAGGTTATCATAATCTCATTCTGTAATTTCACTATGTAAAACTGATCACTTTTTTAGGATTTAGCATAACAAAGGGGAAAAAATCCAGAGGAGTTAATATATTGGGAACTTAATGCCTCACAGAGAATTAGATTCATTGAAAACAAAACAAAACAAAAAATTCTACAAGTAAAAACTATCATCCAGAATGAAATGCTAAAGTGTGTTATGGGAGAAGTTTGTAACTTGCACTAACATACAGAAATTTTAATATAAAGTTGAAAATAATTAAAATCAATATACAAGATATAATTATTAAAAGCAGGTATAATGAATTTGTTTGATTGTTTTATTACTGGGCTTAGGGTTGTTAATGATAGGATCATTAAAAGCCACATTGATTTAACAGAAATTACTAAAAAAGACAACAATAAAATAAAAACTAACAAAGAAAAAAACTGCCCCAAAATTTAACTCCCCCAAAAAACAACAAGGAAAAGTGAGAGGAGGGAACACTGGAAAAGACAAGCATATAAAATAGACTGAAATAAACCATAGCAATTCTAGGGAGGAAAAGCAAGATAATAAAGGAGGAAAAGTGTTATTGCAACTAATGAAAAAATATCCTTCACAGTGGTGATAGGCATCAGATAACAGTTCCAACAATCTGAGCAAACACCAAGCAGAATGCACAGCACAACAGAACAACCAAAGACATATTATTGCCAAATAATTGAGAATTGAAGTTAAAGACATCTTGTGAAGGTGGTCAAGAGAAAGAAAAAAGACATTACACAATCATAATTGAGAGAGTATGTTGCTCATTAGATAATATAAAAATAAGAAGCCAAGTAGTGAATGTCTCCAAAGTTTAAAAAGAAAAGTTGTAGCAAAATAACTTATGAACCTAAAATTATTAAGTAAAGAAAAATATGAACCATAATGGGATTTATGGGTCATTTTGACTCAGGTATTTCTCTTCTAGCTACAGATTCATAAGAATTAGGCATGATATAGTAAATGTACTTGGATATATATGTTTATAGCTTCATTATTCATGACAGCTAATCTGGGGAGCAGCTGCTATGTCCATCAAAAGATAAATAGAAAAAATGAGAATCAAGTCATATCATATACTGGTACAAATTGTCAATGTTGAGTGTGATCATGATATGTCTACAAAATGTACTAATTTCAAAATTTTAAAAAATATAAATGAATAAAGAAAATGTGCTCTTTAAAAACAGTAAAGAACTATTCTACTGCAAAGAATAACCTTGAATCATGTGTAGAAAAATGGATATACCTTGAGACCATAATCATAAGTGAAATAAGTACGACACATAAGTTTAAATATTGCATGGTGTCTCCTATATAAGAAACCCAAACTATAAATAGCGAATAAAATAAAAGATAGATAATAGGAAAAATGTGCCTAGATCTTTTACAAAAGGAGCACAGCAAGAGATCAAGAAAAGGGCAAAGAGAGGAAAGGAGGATTAAAAAAATAACCTGAGAGATCTTTTATACTCATGTTCTAATTCTCCAAGTGGAGTGTAATCATTATTTGCATTAAACATTTTCTAATGAAAAGTAAAAACCAAAAAATTTTGTTATAAAGTTAAGAGAAAAGATGAAAATTTAACATAATTTATTGTTACTACACTTAAATAATGAGATTTTTTTGAGACGAAATCTCACTATTTAGTTCAAGCTGGCATTAAACTCACTATGTAGCCCAGAGTGCCCTCAAACTCACAATGATACTTGTCACAGTGCTCTGAGTCCTAGGATTACAGGCATACACCACTACACTCAACTTTGAAATGAAAACATTACATAATACAGAAATGTACTTACAAAATATATAAAAGATACTAAATGCGGAAAAAAACTTTAGTGCAACTATGATGGAATGCCATGTGAAGTTTTCTCTAACACTAGTAACAGCAGCACTTAGAAGGCTGAGGGAGGAGGATCACCATTTCCAACTCAGCCCTGGCAATTTAGTGATTGGATGAGATCCTGGCACAAAATAAGGACAGCATGGTGATGCTTGTTGATTCTTATTATTAACTCTAGTAAAATTATAATTTTGTTCAGAGTATCTTTCTTTATGCTCATCTTCAAGAGTTTTACCTGTTTTATTTTCCAGCATTTTTCTTCCATTTTTAACATGTAGACCATTTATCCATTTTGATTTTAATTTAGTTCAAGATGAGAGATATGGACCTACATGCAATCTTCTTGTTGAAAGACATTTTCCCCAGAAGAATTTCGAAAGAATGTTTTTTCCTCTCCATACGTTCTTAGTCATTTTTAACTGAGTCTTGTCAAAGATCAGTTAGACCAAGAATATTCCCTTCCATTGATAGGTATGTCTTTTCTTTGGGCCAAAGCCATGCCATGCTATGTTTCTCACTGAACCTTTGCTCACTCACCAAACCACTTAAACTCTGGAATAATGAGGAGTCTTGCTTTGCACCATGCTAGTTACTAAGAATGACCCTGAAAATATTAATTTACTTAAAAATTTGTTAAAGATTTTGTAAATCATTGGCAGTTAGTCTTTCCTAAAATTCTTGTAGAATTTAACATGGAATCAATTATGCCTTGAGCTAGTCTTAGTTTGTAAACTTTTTAAAAAACTTAAATGGACATACCTTGAGGACATCCTCATAAGTGAAATAAATAGGTCACAGATATGTAAATATTGTATCTTTTCTCTGGTATGAGAAAATAAAGATGTAAGTGAGTTTTAGAATGTAGAATTAAGTTGTGTCATATACTGGTACAAATTCTCATTGTTGAGTGCAATCATGATGTGTATATGTCATGTACCAATAAAGATTTTAATTAAAGATATCTTCAGTCTCATTACCCATTATTACATTATTCAAGATTTTAATTTCTTCTTGATTGTTTTAGTAATTCATGTATATATTAGAATCTATACATTTCTGCTGATCAATGTATTATGATACAAATTCTTAAAGTAGTTATTAGTAATTGTTTCTAATTGCATTAATTTAGCTATTTTCTTTTTGGAAGAAGGTTGACTAGGCATGTCTATTTTGTTTATGTTTTCAGAAAACTAGCTTATAATTCTATTCACTTTTTCAATTACTCTTGTCTACACTGTATTAATTTCAGCTCTGATCTTTATAGTTTCTCTGTTTGTACTAATTTTGGATGTGATTTTTTTTTTTCTAGGACCTTGATGTGCACTTGTACTTACTCACATTTTCTTTGTGGTCATTCATATTTGCTCACGTTTCTCTTAGGACTATTTTCACTGTATTCCACAGAGTCTGGTATATTGTACTGAAATTACCTTTTGACTCTAGAAAATGTCCAGTTTCTTTCTTAGTATTTTACATGATTCACTAGTCACTCAAGAGGGTATTGCCCAATTTCCATGTGTTTGGATTTTTTGTTGTTGTTGTATCTTTTGTCATTAAGTGCAGTTTCATTGTACTAAAAATAGATAATATGCATGGAATAATTTTGGTGCTTTATCAGTTAAGGTTGATTTATGGACTAGCATATGGCCTGTTTTGAAAAAAGTACTTGTGCTATTAAGAAAAATATGTATCCTGCTGCTTTTCCTGATTCTTGAGATATCAATCATGACTATATGTTTAAAAGTTTCATCTAATTTCATCTCTCTGCTAATTTTTTTTTTGTCTAGTTGATATTTCCACCTGGGTTTATAAGGTATTGATGTCTCCCATTAATTATATTGGTGTAAATATGATTTTATATGTCTAGTAGTGTTTTTATATTAAGTAAGTCACACTGATGCCTGCTGCTTATATATTTGTAATTGTTACAACTTCCCATTGAATGATTACTCAACCAATATGAACTTCTTTGCCAGTTTTCATCAGTTTTGATTTGAAGGTTACTTTGTCTGAAAGTAGGATAGCTACTCCTGTCTGTTTTGGATTTCCATTGCATGAACTGTTAATTTCCATGTTTTGATTTTTAATCTTTATAATATCTATGCTTGTATGTAGCACTTCAATGCATCTTGTTTAGATTCACTTTTGCTGATCTGTGTTCCTGACTAGGACACTGAGTCTGTTAACATTGATAGTTATAAGTCAATCTTTTTCAGTTATTCCTCTTACTGTATTGTTTTTGTGGCTGATTTCTTCACTTCTTCCACTTAACTGCCCATCCAGTCCATTTTGTTCATTCTATTTGACTATTTACTGTTGTTAGCTTCATTTTTCTCTTTCTGGAATATCCTCTATAAGTTTCTTGATATGAAGGTTTGGTAGACATGGATTTTTATGGTGTTCACTACCATAGAAAACTCCTATTTCTCCAACAATATAGAAGATGGTTTTCCAGGTTATAATAGTCTGTGTTGAAAGTTGTTTTCATTTAGAGATTGAAACACTTCAGTCTACACTTCCCTGAATTTTTGTGTTGAGGGGCAACTCAAATTGTATCATTATCAAATCTTTATAAATGATTTGTGGTTTCTCTGTTAAGATTCTGTCCCAGTATTGGACTTCTGGGTTATTCATTATGATGTTTTATGGAGAGATTTTCTTGCTGTCATTGTTATTTAGGATTCAATAAGTTTCACATATCTGTACATTTAATTCCTTTAGTATTATTTTGTAAACAATTTTTTTCTGCAGTTTGTGGTTTCTTCTGATTTTTCACTAATTCTAATTAATGTTAGATTTTAAAAATTATTTGGCAGTGTTCCCAGTCTGCACTGGTGTTTCTGCCTTGAGCTCCCAGTCCTGGGGCTCATGTTATGTCTGGAAATATGAATTTCCTTTACTGAGAAATGGGTTAGGCTTCTGTTCTCTCTGTGCTCCATTTCCTGAAATTATCTTTAGGATCTCGTTTTCCTGTCAATTCCTTTTTGATCCCAAAGATTCACCTCTCCTTTCACCAACATGCTACTCTCCAGGTGTCCATGTTTTGGCTCTTAAAAAGGCTGAATTTTGCTGTTCATAGCCAGTCTGCCATTTTGTAAAAATCTTAGACTTATAAATATTTATGATTTTTAACTTTAGTGGTGTCCTAAGCCACATTTCCAGCTTAACACACTCTGACAGTCAATGTTTTATCACAGTCCGCTATCAGAGGTTTTAGAAACATGCTGTGTGATCTTTTAACAGGTCTTACTTGCTGCTTCCATTTTCTTTTTTGTGATTCCCCATTCACACCCCAGCCAGCATGGCTGGAGCTCACTTTTCAAGTATCTTTGTGAAGTTATTCTGCCCATCTCTCTCTGGATTCCAGAAAAGGTTAAATCCTTTTCTTATATTTTCTTATTAACAACACCTTAATTGTATCTACTGCCATTTTCCTTTATTTGGAATAATAGAGAAACCTGAGTTTGAGGAATGGAATAATATTTCTTGTATTTGTCCCCATAATTCTGACAAGTACATGAAAAAGTTCAACAAATGGTTATCATGTTGATAATTAGTAATTTAATAAAACATATGTAGTACAGGTAATGTTGCTATTAATAACCTGGAAAACATAACAAACTGTGGGCTTCAGTAGAGTGTTCATAAATATTTTGGTGCCTTTAATTATTATTTTTTAATGTTGAACAGAGTTTTTATTTATTCTTCTTGGTTCAGCAAAAGTATGAGAATTCATAACTTGTAAAATTCTATGCATCAAGAGTTGAGAATAAAGAAAGCAATTTTGTACACTTTAGCAGTCTATAAAAACATAAGGAAGCAGATATCATAAATCACTAACAGAATGCACAAACTTCCTCAGAATACAATATAAACATGCTGAACAGTGCTGCAGATATAACTTGTAGCAAATCTTTCAAAGCATACTCTATTAATCTTAATTTTTACTGTTGCATTTATCAGAATTAACGCATGGAGGATTATATATGTGAGCTATTTATATGATAATGAAATTGTGCAAAACGTAGTATACACAAATCAAACATTTATATTTGCTTGCTTTCTTGCTGTGTTTATTTTGTTATATTTGTGATTTGTAATTTATTTTCATATGCCATATTCATGAGCACAAAATTGTAATCTATATAAGCTATATTCACAGGAAATACTGCATTATAAAGACTTTGTCAGTCTTTAATAATGTATTTTCACATCTACTATTATAAATATACGATCTAAATAATTGCATATATAGTCGCATTTTCAACAGACAATGTTTATGTCAGTAATTCCACAAGAACTTGGAATTCAGCCCAGTTGTGCGATAAAATATGTACAACATATACATTACATGCATTTATGCCTGCTTAAGAAAATGATAGAATAATATTTCCTATTGCATTAGGATCGTTACAGAAAATAGTTCTGCTATTTAAAAGATGCATATTCAAGCCACGGTACCACCTTAGAGATTTTAAGGTAAATAAAAATCTGGCAAAAGTACAATTATTTTACTTAGTCATTTGATTTTAAATTCTCTTAAATCTGCATTATTTTCATTGGAGTTTCTATACAACTTTAATTCTTACACATCTAACCCAAGAATACAATACAACCTTCAGAGTCTAATGAAAATTCAGTCTCCAAAATGTTAAATTGATTTTCATCCTTTGTAAAACTTGTGGCTGTCTTGCAATGTCCATAGTGTTTTATGTGATATTAATTTGTTACACCTGCTTTCATTTAACTTCTCAATTATTATTATTTTTTTTATTTATTTTTGAGACAGGGTCTCCTTTTGTGGTTCAGGCTGGCCCTGAGCTCAGCCTCCAACTCACATCACAGCAATCCTCCTGCCTCTGCTTCCTGAGTGCTGGGATTTCAGGCATGAACCATCACTCCTGGCACTGTGGTATGTGGTACTGGTTGCTGCTGGGCGTGAGTCTCCACACCCAGTATAGGTATGTGGTTACCAGGGATCGAACCCGGGTCCTTGTGCTTGCAAAAAAGGCGCCAGAACCACTGAGCTATCTCCCTGGCCCAACTTCTCAATTATTTTAGGAAGGCTAGACATTCAGAATTTAATTTTAAAGTGCTATTTTTAAACTTTGTTTACTATTTTTATTTTTGAATCCTATGTTTCTTGTAACTCTATAGTGTTCATTTAGTATTATATTATTTGGTTATTCTCCTGCCTTAGCTTCTGGAATGCTAAGGTTCTAAGCATATGTCATCAGACTTGGATGATACTTTTAACATTCTTCACTTTTCCATCTGAATTCAGCAGTAAAACATTAGAGGTAATATGAAATAAAAAAGTCACTATTTTTTTCTTTTATTTAAAAAAATGACAAAAAGTAACTCTACTACAGAATTTACTGACCTTAGCTGGCGTTTATTCTGTCATGCTAGTAAAATGAAAAATTTTATTTTCTACCTTGCAGTAGATAAATCTGTATTATATTTAAAGAATTATCTTAGAATCAAAGATGTCAACAGTAACTGAAATGTGTTCTTTCGCACAATAAATCATAGTTTTCAGTGTCAATTCCTACATATTAGTGTCTTTCAGAAATATGCCCCCACATTTCAATAACTGCTCATTTGTGTTGTTGTGCTCTTAGGGGTAATGGAAACTCAAACTAGTAGGATGAGTGCACAGAGTCACCATGGAGATTTTGGGGAGCTTTCAGAAAAATACTTCTGCTTTTATTGTAAGATACACAGACTTTTAAATTCAGGGGGAGTAACCATATAGATCGAGTCAGTCGTGGATTGGTTGAAGCATGCAGAGAGCCAGGGGGTCGCAGATTGTGTGGTTTTGGCCAAGGAAGGAATCACAATAAAGCAGGCTGTGCTGATCTCCAGCCCAGCCAATCCTGGCTTCTGACTTCATGTCCCTCTTTTTGTCTTTGATTCTAAAACCTCTGCCAAAAGCACAGTATTATAAATATGTTAAAATTTGTAAAGTGAAAATAAAAAGCAATAGTAAATACTGAGGCTTTCTTTAGTTCTGTGCATAAAACGATATCTATGAGACTTCTAATAACTGCATGAATATAATAAAAATGTAGGCCAAAAATTTTTTTAAAGTTAAATAAAACATAGCAAATGTTTTTAACTACATAATAGATAAAGTCAGTCTTACTGTCAGACATTGATATAGTCAATGTCTTTAACTACATAATAGATAAATAGCTACATAATACATACTACATAAATAGTAGATAAATAGCTACATAACTACATAATAGATAAATAACCAAGAGTTATTTTTCCTATGCAATAAATTCTACAATCAGAAGATTGATTTAAAGAGGTAGAAGCAGACTTTTTTTACAATAATCAATAACATGTCGATAATGTTCAATCAACAACATATGTACAAGATGACTTGAGATTTTAGTGTATACGAATTAAAATACAGAAAGCCTTTTTTAAAATGATAATTTAAAGTTGAAAAATGTTATTTTAAATTTTGTCTTTCCTGACCAACTCAAAAAACAAGCTATATATAGCAGAAATAACCCATAGCTAACAATAGGCCTCAAATAAAAACCATGCTGTAAGCTGGCAACAAAACTTGTCTACAAAGTATATCTCTGATGTATATTAATAAAACAAAAATGTCTAGCACCTTAGTTGTATTAATGTGTGATCACTTAGAATTTGGCAGGCTATAGTCAATTATAATCAAGTAAAAATAATTTTTCTGTATATTTTCCGCTGAAGTTTAAGAATAAGTTATAGTGAGCTCTATATTAAGTGAAGGTAATCTCTTACTATCTAATAAGGCCAGACAAGACTCTTCAGGCAGTACCTTGGAACTATGCAGTCTCTCAGCTCTTCTGACAGTGCCAGCCATTAAGATTTGTCTCAGCCTTGCTTGACCATATTGCTTTTTTGTAAAAGCATGAGAGATTTTTTTCTCCATGTGACATTCCTTTGGCACACCTTTATATAATCACAGGATATCATGGAGAAGGTTCTTTTAGGTCTTAGATTTTCTGTCATAGTTGACCTTGAAAAGCCAGGTCCAAAATATTGGCTGCATTTTTAGCCCAGTTACCTTTTTAGTTTTGGTCTTTTAAACTTTAGTTGTTAAGCACTGAGAAGAGAACATCAGTAATATCAGCACTTGCAAAAGAGTTATGAACTAACTGTTATAAGTCTTCTGCATAAAAAAAATTAGGTACAAAACAGAGCTAGAAGGCTATTACAATTGCAAATCATAGATGTTTTGTAGAAGAGTAACTGTCTAATGTTATTAGAAAAAGGTTTTAACTAGGAACTGTATGTAATATTTTAGTATAAGAATTATGTCATAATCTTTGAGGTGTTTTTAAACATCTCTTCTGTAAAATAAACATTGTTAGATGTACTTATTCTCCAAAAAATGTAAGGCAGATATATAAGTTGAAGGTGAATAACATATAAATTGTTTGAAGACCCACACAATTATGAAGCATAAATATATCTTGTACACCAATAAAGTAGCAACAACAAGCATCATAACTATATAAAACCATACATTCTTGAAGATAATTTCATACCAAAGGCACTTTTAATAATACCTTTTTTTTCAAAGAATATAATATTTTGAAGGTGACATATGTAAACATAAATAATACATTTAGAATTTGACCAATATAAATATTTTACATAATATTTTAGAGGTAAAACCTTTGAAGATGACCAGTGCAAACAATTTGCAATAAGAATGAGTCCATATTTGTTGGTGTGAGTTTTCCATAAGATTGTGAAAATATTGGTGGTCTCATTAGTGAACAAAAGTCAAAATAATTATGTTCTGGGCAGCTGCTCCTGAGGAGTTTTACTTAACAGTATCCTCAGCTTTAATAGTCATTTATTTAGGGCCAGGAATTTAGCTCAGTAGTTCCGACACATGTCTTGCAAGCGCAAGGACGCAGGTTCGATCCTCAGTAAACCACATACCATACTGGGTGTGGAGACTCATGCCCAGCAGCAACCAGTACCACACACCACAGTGCCGGGTGTGGTGACTCACACCTGTAATCCCAGCACTCAGGAGGCAGAGGCAGGAGGATTGCTGTGATGTGAGTTGGAGGCTGAGCTCAGGGCCATCCTGAACTACAAAGAGAGACCCTGTCTCAAAAAAAAAATTATTTATTCATTTATTATGAAATAAGAGATGGTTGAAATAAATATACTGTCTGTAGTTGATAGAACTTGTTTGGATTATAGCAAATAAGGGCGAACACAGTACTTTTGTAAAACAAATATGAGTATCACTCCGATTAGCTACATCGTATGGGAAGAAAGACATGCTTTTAAAAACATTTATCTGATTTAGTTAGGGGTGCATATCCTTTAGGAAAAAAAAATTCAAGATTAAAAGAAAAGGAAAATTATTTTGAGCACAAAGAAAACAATTAGACAAATTGTATGATTAGACAATTGAAAAAAAATAAACATATAAGACAATTTTTTAAAATTAGAGTGCACTGAAATCTATTTTTCCGAATTTAAATATAGTATCTTCTTTATAATTTTAAGCTTGTAATTGTACTTAAGACCAGTCAAAATGCTTTTCAGGTCCGTTAATAGATATCTCTTTATGAATAGAATCAGGAGAAACAAAAATACTTCATTCCTGTATGGGACATTATTAAGTTACTCTTTTGGGGGTTAGAGACAGGGGATCATACTTGCATTTGGGCAGTGCAGCTGCCAGTAAGGGCAACACAAAGAAGGACACCATCACTGTCTCTGGAATTTTCTATGGAGTTCTTGAGGGAGCCATGCAATAAGCTTGTTCACAGGAATTTTTAAGAGCTCTCTACATCATTGGTGGGGTTGATGTTGGAGGGTGGCAATGCAGCTTGCTTCAACTGACCTTGTGCTCTTGGACCCACATGGATTGTTGAAAATCCTGCAGGAACGCACAATAGAACCCTCTCCCTACTGTTAGCAAAGGGCCAGGTCCATAGCACTTGTTGGCTAGTGGATTTTTAAACATTTTAGAGGTATAAGCAAGGCCACTGTCTGTTATGATCTTATATGGCATTTTCATGGTGCAGAAACAATGAAGGAGATAGGAGATTGCTTGTTTTATTTTTTCTCCTGTAACAGTGAGGCACAAGCCATTGAATTTGCCTTTAATTTTTAGATGCTTGGTGCTTGAAGAAGGTTTATAGGCAGGAGCAGTTCACAGGTAGAGCATGAACAGACATTTTGTTTACTTTGGTCTAATGACAAAGCTGGAAGCATAAAAGAAAAGCTCCTTGCTGGTTGACAAAAGGTGCTGTGGCTAGCCACTACCAGGGGAAATCCTGAAGCTGGGGAAGCCAACACAGCACAATCAATCAGTCAATTGCCATGTGCATGAAGCCCAGGAAGATTAACATATATTTGAGAAGAGCAGCCTGGTTTAGCTGCTGCGCCTTTAACAGCAGCATATCCAGTGGGATGTCTGGGGTTGTTTTTATACTATCAATAAAAAAGACTGAAGCTGTCATGAAGCAGATATTCTGGTGATAGGACAATAGTGACCTGCTCTTTATCGTGTGGGGACCTGAAGTGGATTTTATAAATTTTAAAAATAGAATCTTGGGGTTTCTTGAGATTTATGATCACAAAACATTGGGATTCTACTCATCCATAAACAGAAGGGAAACTTCAGGAATTGCTTGAGGTGAGAGGCATAGGATAAGCACAGCAGCAGTGTTCAAGTGTCTTGGAATATTTGTGAAACTTTGAGAAAAAGGAAAGAAGGGGCAAATCATCTTAATCTGAGGCAGAAACAGCCTCAGTGTCAGAAAAGGAGCTATGTTCTCAAGAA
>PVIR01022145.1:0-28542 GCA_004026965.1 Petromus typicus
ACTTCATGTTATGTTTTATCTATATATTACATTGTGAAAAAGTTTAATACAGAAAGAAAAAAGCCAAATCAAAATAATCAGAAATTAATTAATTCAATATCATTTATTTTTAATAGAATAGAAACAGTCATAATATACAAATAAAGACCTAGAATTATATTTGTTAAATAACATGGATAAAATATAAACAAGATAAAATATGTTTTGAATTGGTGTATATCACAAGAATTTTTACTTTTTTTTTTTTTTTTTTTTTTTTTGAGACAGGGTCTCTCTTTGTATTTCAGGATGGTCCTGAATTTAACCTCGAACTCAGCAATCCTCCCGCCTGTACCTTCAGAGTGCTGGGATGACAGGCATGAGCCACCACGCCCTGCACTGTAGTATGTGGTACTGATTGCTGGTTGTGTGAGGCACCACACCCAGCTTTGTTGTATGTGGTTACCACTGACCTAGGGACATTGAGCTTGCAAGGCAAGTGCCAGAACCACAGAGCTAAATCTGCGGCCTGATTTTTTAAACAAGTAAAACTTCTCTATGTGTTGTTATTATTAAAGTAAATAAAAGTGTGTAAATATTCTAGAGATAGATTATATATGCAAAAATATTTTACATATGTCTTTTGTAGACATACAAAATAAGAAATTAAAGAAGTGATGTAGGAGAAAACATCACTTTCTATTTACCTACAGAAGCACTTAGTTGCCATGGGGAGTAATTAGAGATCTCTGTATGCCAGTGTGGGGGTGGCCACAGAGCGCAAAGTGAAAGCTCCAGCTGAAGTCTCTTTAAACCCTGTTGTTCAGAGGTGGCTGCACGTATTAAGCTTTGTGGCATAAGAATGAGCAGGAATTAATCAAACAGAAAGTTCCCCTGTGGGTTAACCTCTCAAGATGAAAATGAGCTTTTACTGACAGAGTAAACTACCAAAGAAAGGAGAAAGGCAGAGTAACCACTTAAAAATTAATTGATTTATTTACTTAGCAAAAAACCCACTAGCTGGTAGATTATAATCCAAGAGTCAATAAAAAATAAAAATCTTGTATCTAGAAATATCCCTTCAAAAGCATAGAGGAAAAATAGTAACATAAAATTTCCCTGTGTGGGTTTCACAGTCACTGATTAACTTCACATAGGATCACAAGTCTTGGGTTTTCTTTAATCATGTCACAAATTTCTGCCACCTTTATTTTCATTGAAAAATTAAACTCTTTTTAAAAATTTTAAGAATTTATTAAGAAATCAATTGTATTACATTTAATATGATTTGATAATTGTTTTCCTTGGCAATACCAGAAGAAGCCCAAGAGCTCCCAAGTATAGGGAACAGGGAAACTTTTGCTGTAAGTTTTAGTCTTCTGTGGGCCAGAGAAAATTAATCAATAAATAGAGAGAAATAAGGTTTACAGCAGAAGCTGAGCTTGGTCCAGATCCATGCTAATCTGCAAAGACAGCAAACATGAGCTTGCCACATGAGCTTTTATTCAGTACATCCAGAGCAAGCAAAGTAACAGGTCACTCAGAGGGCATCAGGAGGAACCAGTGAAACAGGTCAACTGGTCATTCAGAGGGCAGCATGTTCTTACATCCTAGAATAATGAGGAATTACAGAGAGGAAGACCCTATATGGTAGATCCCAGCAATAGTCCTTGAGGAATTATATAAATGAAGCTCCCAGTGGAGTTCTACCATTAATTGTCCAAGCATGTGGGACCACCGGTACCCCTGTTGCTATCAGAGATAAAGACAAGAGTCAAAAAGCCAAGCCTGTCTGCAGGCAGGAAAGCTCAGCCCAGGCATAGTCCTGGTTTTGGTATTATTTTTCCCAGGTAGGATTGCTGTCAACATAAAAGCAATAGATATATGAGGGGCTAGTTAGTGGAAACAATGAAGTAAGTGATGGCAGGGCATCTGGCCTACGGACTTCAGACAGGTAGTCATGATCTTAATGCAATGATTTCTGATAAATTTCACTGATGCCACCTGCATGACAAGGCTAGTGCTTTCCCTGTTCTGATCCTCCTTTACTTTTTTATTCCTTTCTTCTACACAATTCACATTATATATCCTGTAGTTTCTCTTTGATGAGTAAACTATGTCTTTTTTGTTTATTTGTTTTTTGTTTTTTGAGGCAGGTTCTTGCCTTTTTCTTTGTAGTTCACATTGGCCTGAGCTCAGCCTTGAATTCACAGCAATTCTGTCTTTGCTTCCCAAGTGCTGGGATTACAGGCATGAGTCACCATGCCCAGCACTTTGGTGTGTGGTACTGATTGTTGGTGGACATGAGTATCCAAGTTTCGCATTGTTATATGTAGTTACTCGTCCTGGAACCCAGGCCCTGGCACTTGCAAGGCAGGTGCCAGAATGACTGAGATAAATCCCCAGCCCTCAGAAGTTAACGTCTAATGAATGGGTCTTTCCTGAAGCTGTGCAGGTTTACTACCATTCTGGGATACCCAGTGTTAAAACATATTTTATTTGTTCTGGTTATCTTGGATTAATTAATTATGGTCTTAGTTCTAAAAAGATACAACATTTTTAGCAGTTTTATTTATTTGTTTATTTTTTAGGTTGACCTTTCTCTTGTAAGGCAGGTGCCAGAACCATTAAGCTAAATCCCCAGCCCTGTTGTTTGTTTTCTTGTTAGCAGCCATTCTTTGTGCAGTGAGATAGAATCTCAGTGTTCTTTTAATCTACATCTTTTGAACAACTAGCAACATTGAATATTTCTTCATATGATGCTTAGTTGCCTTTATTTTATTTGAGAAATGTCTGTTAATTAAAGTTGTCCATTTTTGAACTGGGTCTTTAAATTTAAGGCTATTGATTTTTTAAGTTCTTTATATACTCTAGATAGTATTCCTGTGTCTGAAAAATAGCTGGTGCATATATCTTTCGCACATTGCAGGTTGTCTTTTCACACAAATGGTAGTTTCTTCTGCTGTGCAGAAGCTCTTTATTAAATGTGATCCCAGTTGTCTACTCCTTCTGCTAGTTTCAGGGCTGCTGAAGTTTTCTTCATAAAGTCTTCCCTTAAGCTGATGTCTGCAAGAGTTCTACCTAATCTGTTTTCCAGCAGGTTTAGTGCTTCTGTTTTAATAGATAGGTCTCTAATCCACTTTGATTTTAGTTTAGTGCCAGGTGAAAGAGATTAATCTAGCTTTAATTTTCCACAAGTTGAAACTCAATTTTTTCAGCACCTTTTGTTAAAATGACCATCTTTTCTCTGTTGAGGGAGTTTAGGTCCTTTTTCAAAGATGAAGTGTCTTAATATAACTGGGAGTGTTTCCAGATCTTCTACTTTGTTCCACTGATCTTCATGTCTTTCTCTCTCTTTTTTTTTTTTTTGCAGAACCATGACAAAGAACAGTCACATAATGACTTTAAATTTGGGATATTAGCTAGCCATGATCTTGTTGCCTTGAATTGCTTTTGCAGTTCTAGATCTCTTGTAGTTCCAGATACACTTTGAGATCATTTTATCTAACTCTGTGAAATATACTGTTGGGATTTCACATGGAACTACCTTGAATCTGTATAGGTGACTTTCCATTTTCCAATATCCTTTTCTTTCTCCCTTTTCAGAATGTTGTTTTCAGAGTAGAGAATTTTCATCTCATTGTTAGACTGATTCTAAAAATTTTATTTTTTGATTTTATTATGAAAGGAATTGATTCCATGATTTGTCTTTCAGTGAGTCTGTTGCTCATGTAGTCAGATGCTATTTATTTTTGAGTGTTGAACTTGAATTTAGCTATGTGACTAAATATGTTGATTAAGTGTAGCAGTCTTTGGGCTGAGTTTTTAGATCTTCTATATACAGTATCATTTCATCAGCAAATAATGACATTTTAATTTTTTTTTTTTACCGATTTATATTCCTTTCATTTTTTCTCCTCTTTAATTGCTTTGTCTAATGTTTATAATATTATACTGAGCAGGAGTGGTGATAGTGGGTGTCTTTGTTTTGTACTTGATCTTAGTGTGAAAGGTTTCATTTATTGACCACTAAGTATGATGCTAGCTATTGATTTCTCATAAGTAGTTTTTTATCAAATATAGATAAAAATAATTGATTCCAATTATCTGTATGGTTTTAATCATTATTGGATGTTTGATTGGGTAGATATTTGGTATTTTCAAAATTCTCTGAGCAGTGGGACATCCCAAGTCTCATTCTCATAGCTTCCTCTATTATTTGTGTAACATAATACAGGAATATCAATTTTTTCTGAGATTTAACTTGCTTTTCTGATGTCAAAGATAATTTCCAGATAATATTTTTTGAGTATTGCTTTAAATCTGTTTTTCAATTAAATAAGTTGACATATTTGTTTGAGTGTAATATTGGAAAAAATGTAAAAATGAAGTTATTGATATATTCAATAGATTAATTCAACAGATTAATACTCTATTTAAAGAGATAATTTTATACAGAGTTTTTCTTTTCTTGTTTTATGACATAATATATCTTTTAAAATATATAATGTTTGTCCATATTTATAAATATTGTCTATTTTTATAGTTTAAGCCTGTCACTTATTTTAATAAGTACATACAATTAATTTTTTAATGTTTTCCCACCTGATTTACTTGTATATTTGAATGTTATTTTAATACTACCTAAGTGTATCTTACTTTACATACTATTTTTAAATTTTTATATTTTTCTCTACCCACTTCAGCAATGAACATTATAATTATTGTTTTATCTTTTACTTAAAAAGTTATGTTGTCATTAAATAAAGTTACTTTTATAATTACACCTATAAAGTCATAGTTCTGTATCAAAATTATGAATGATTTCTAATCTGTCTGCTTGTATATAATCTGATAGACATAACAATCATGCCTTTTATGTTTTCCTGGTGGATTTTTTTTAAGGTAACAGAGGGAAAATTTGCTATTGAACTTCACTGGAAAATATTATTTCACTGTAAAAATATAATAACAAAAATAACTCTACAATTTGTGTGTTTCCATATAACTTTTTATAAGTTCAAATCCATTTAACTATATAGATTACTGAGCACTGCCTTTTCATGAATTACGTAAATATGGATGTAAAATTGTAGACATTTAAATACTTTCATTAAATCACAGTAGTCCAGTAAACAAAAAATATACAACAGAATGATCTCAATATAAACATTTTTACATACATCATACTATGTGCAGTTCTTGACAAATATAATTATTCAAGAAAAATAGGGACAATAGCAAATAGAATTTCTTATGTCCCTCATCAAATTCCTTTTCTTTAATGTCCTTCATAATTTTGCTTTCCTCTTCATTTCAGATTAAACACAAAATATTAATGTATAAAGGGTAGTTCTGTTTTTAATAGAGAAGGACATCCAAAGAATGACATAAAGAAGCATTTTAAATATTAATATCTTTTCCTGCTTTGAAACCCATTAAAATTTTTCATTCTAAGAAAATTTTCTTTGATTTTTAGCATACATTTTATTTCTGTTTGTTTTTTTGTGGCAATACTAATCTTAGGATATTGCAAAAACCACTTTAGGTCTTCATTTGATTGATACTAGATCATTTTATATATAAGTACACATTTTTCTTAAAATCAGGAACATAATAATCACACTTGTTTTTCTATATTAGCTTATAAAAACCTTTGTAGTTAATATTTATCATGTATTTATTTCATTTATTTATAGCATGTGCATGAATGTCTGGATAAATATCAGTGGATTGAAATTCATCATTACTGCAACAGAGAAAATTTTCCATTCTAAGAAATAATATTCAGAATAATGGCATACATTTCTAAAATTAATTCCCATGACCTCAGAAGGAAAATGAAATGTGTTACTGAAGAAGTGAAATCTAGCACATTGCTAGGCGAAATGTAGAAAGGAAATCACATGTGCTGCACAAATAGATAAAAATAATTACTGAAGTTCTTCCTTGTATCCTCTTCAGTAATGTCAACCTTGAATTGCAGCCTGTGTGAATAACATTTTGAAAGAGCTGGAGGCCAATTCTGGTTGAATGTTTTGCTATTATTGATAATTAACTGTTACTGAGAGTTTAGGATGTAATTAGGCTCTGTAATAAACATCAGCTTAATCTGATAGCTATTGAAAGTGATTATATAAATAGATTAAGTTTAGACTGAGGTAAAAGGGAACAGAACTCTGAGAGTCTGGATGATAGACAACTAAGTAAAGGGAATTCTTGGGACAGAAACTTATTGGCATTGAAAAAAATAATTAAAGATGCACAGAAATAGAACTCATCATTTTTACCATAAATATTTAATTGACTGAACTCTGTGTTTACTAATTACTTACATACAAATACAACGCTAAATTTTTAAATTGTTGAGTTTATTTTCTAATAGTAGATATAGAAAGTGAATTTTTAAAATGAAAATGTAGATTTTTGGAAAGTATTTTTGTAAAGAAAGTAAAACCACCTCTTGTTATATAAGTAATTATATATGAAGTTCATTAGCAGTGCTTGCTAACTTGGTCTTTAGAAGCTAGATAAAGAGAAACAAGTCAACAGTCAATAAATACAAGAGAGTTGGCTGTTTAAGGTAAACATAGGACAATACGAGAATTTCCCAAGGCAAATATGAATTTGATATGCTTTGGAATTGAATATAGCAGCTGAAGATATTGAGAAAAAGTCAGAGGTCAGATCATGTAGGATCTTGTAGTTTAAAAAGTTCATTTTTTATGCTACACTGACTGAATGTGACTTGATGGATATTAGAGAAACAGTCATTGAAATTCAATTATCATCTATAATTTTTTGTATTTAATCTCATCTGTCTAGTTCATTGCAGACTGAGGTTATCAGATAATGAAAACTTTATGTTCAATTAATATATTTTATAGAGAAATTTGAAAGGAAAAAAATAGTTATGATGCATTCCTAAAAAATTGTGTATTACCAATATTTTATTGATTGAATGTCCTTATCAACATGAAATATAGTATATAATGGGAAGAGGTATAACTTTATCCTTTACCATTGACTATACTCTTGGATATAAAATATTTAAAAATGCAATGGCATTTATGAGTCTTGCAGTTAATTTAAAGAATATTCTCAGATATTAAGAAAACTAGTTTATGTCAGTCATGAATTTTATGAACCTTTATAATTTCACATGCCATATAACACTTTATCATTTTTTATATCTGAAACTCATGGCTATACTAAATGTAGTAATTGTAAGAGGTGTGTATAATATAAGACAACTTGAATATATGGCATTAACCTGATGATGAGAAGTAAAGCCTGAACCAAATCATGAGGTTTTAGGTACCAAGTTTACGAAACAGATGTCTTATTTACTTCTTCTCAGGGTCATAAATGTTAGGAGAAATGTTACTTTATTGTGGAAGTTTTGCAAACTTTTCCTTGATGTTCCCAGTGAGTTCTCCTTTCAGAGATGAATTCAGATTAATGATGTTAGTTTTCAAGTAGAAGAAACAAGAAAACAAGTTTATTGAGGAAAGCATTCTCTACCTGTGGCTTGACTGAATCAAGATTCTATAACTCATCATTTTATAGGATAGAATGAGATAAATTATTCTACATCAAACAGATTTAGTTATAAATAGTAAGGCAGTGATATGAATATTTTAATTATTTTGTGTATATACCTACCAGAGGAATGGCCAGGTCAAGTGCTACCTCTAATCCTAATTTTTTGAGTAATATCCACACTGTTTTCCATGGGGATTGTATAAGTCTGCACTCCCACCAACAATGGAGAAAATTTCCTTTTTCTGCACGGCCTCACTAATGTTTGTTGCTGGCTAATTCTGCAATAACAGCCATTCTTTGTGGAGTGAGACAAAATCTCAGTGTTGATTCCATCCATTTCTTTTGAATGATGAATGATGTGGAACATTTCTTCATATATTTCTTAGCTACTTTTAATTTTTCTTTTGAAAAATGTCTGTTCATTTCAGATGCTCATTTTTGAATGGGGTCTTTAAATAAGGGTGAGCTGATGTTTTTATGCTCCTTATATATTCTAGATAGGATCCTTTTGTCTGAGAAACTGCTGGTAAGATTCTTTCCCATATTGTTGATTGTTTTTTTCACTTTCTTTGTGGCTTGCTTTGTTGTGCAGAAGCTTTTTAATAAGATCAGAGTGACATATGTGTACCAATATTTCTCACTTTGTGATTGCTAACTCTTAGAAACAACCAAAATTTCCATCAACTGGACACTAGATAAAGAAGATTTTTTAAAATACATTGGATTATTCCTCTTCCATAAAAATGATAAAATTGAGTAATTTATACTCAAATCGATGTACCTTCAGGTTATCTTCATAAGTGAAATAAATGGATCGCAGTTGTGTAAACATTGTATGTCTTCTCTGTTATGAGAAAATGAAAATGTAAATGAATTCTAGTGATATTGTGAAATAGAAAATATTCAAAAGGAAATAGGGTGTAGGGTAAATAATGAGGGGAAAATGTGCTGGTAATAAAAATAGAATACAAAGCTTATGTGTATAAGGTGTAGGTGTTTGTAGGGTGGGTGGGCAATGGAAAAAGTGAGAATTATGTTGTGTCATATATTGGTACAAATTCTCAATGTTTAGTATGATGATGTGTTTATATAAGGTACTGATAAAGATCTGAATTAAAAAATAAATAAATAAAAACTAATACATAGTAAGGCATTAGTGGTTTCAATAGTGCAATAGAGGCTACAATGGTGATTTACACTGAGGCTATGATATAAAAGACAAGGATTCAATCAATTTTTTCAAGTGACCTAAAATTATATGACATTATGATGAAAAGCAAAGGCGAGGATACGTGCACCTTGAAATGGAAAACAATTATTTAGAATCAAAGCTTTTAAGAAAACAAGATCATTGACTGATTTCTTGTGCATGTGGCTGACATAAAATTAAATAGGTAGATCAATAGTTTTCCAAGCAGCTGCATTTCCCATAATAGCATAATATCATAAAATTTTTAACTTTTCCAAATCTCCAGGCTCTCAAGCACATTTCACATGAATGACAATCTAATTGCTTCTAATAAATATTATTGGAAGATTTCAGATGAGCTTACCAATAGTGTTTGTTTTTTCTTTTTCCCCAACCATAGATTAATAATTGATGTGGAAATGTAATTTCAGAGAGTTTTAAGAAATGTCAATTTGCCTACTGTCAGCTTGGTTAATTTCTTTTCATTCACTTTTTTTTCCAAATCCTACTTATGTTCTGATATTTTAACATATGTGGAATTGTTTTGCTATGTATTTTCACTAAAAATTCTCTGACCTCAATAATCTGAATCCTCTTATAGGATATAACATGAAAGATTACAGAGAGGAGTTAAGTAAAGTTCTTCTTTCTTATTCATGGGCAAGAAATGATTCATTATGCTATGTGTAAAAAAAATGGGGGGCATGTAGACATTTGGGAAGTCAAGGAAGGACATGTATCAGCCTATTATAAATCTCACATACTCCACTCAGCCTGTTATGCTGAAGAGACAATCACAAAATTAAGTTGTGATCAAGGGCAGCAAGACTGCTGCTCTGGATGCAAGGAGAAGAGTGGCATTCCCTTTCTTCCCTTTACTTTCTATTCCTTGAAAACTGGAGCTGCTTCTCAGCTCATATGGAACCAGGCAAACATACAAGATGACAAACAAAACAAACAATAAATAACACTAAGTAGTCTGACATTCTCTGAGGCCTTCCAATGTTCGAGCTGTTCAACCCATGTCTGTTGAGATTAGTTCATGAATTGTGAGGAAAATGACTTGATGTTGTAGAATGAACAGTTATTATTTTATTTTTACTACAGCAAAGCAAAGATCATGGAGTTTGTAGAATGTTGAAGTAACAATTTCACAAAGTTTAAAGGAAAGATGAACAATGCTGGAGGTGAAAACGGTAATGGTCTTTTCAGTACTGGTGCTGGCCCTGCAGGCAGCAACTCTCAATGACCATGACCGAAGTGATGAGTGATGTCACTGTAGTTGGGGTATTTTATGCCCTCAGAATTCAAAGTCAAGGTTAAAGATGTCATCATTTCTGTATCCATAGCTAGTTCTTAGAAAGATGCTTTATGGGGATATTTATCATTGAGCACAATCTCATACAATAGGGAATTCCAAACCCAAGGTTATTGAAGTCTTGGGAGCAAAATGATAAAGAAATAAATAAATTGCTATATCTAGTACTTTATATATGTCTTCTAAAGTTAATAGCATACCTAAATTGTTTCCTAGACTTGTGTATTACCCCTCTAATTTAACAAAGAACTGAATTCATTATTTCAAATAGATTGAAATAAATTTGATAAATAATAAATTTATTAAATTTAAAGGTAAATACTTAATATAAAACACAATTCAATATGATTTTGACCTTCCTTGCTCTAAGAATTATCTAATTTTCTGTAGTACTTCAGTGGTAAAGATATCAGAAGGCCTGCACTGTGAAATTTTAAGAAATTTATTTTAAAATAAAATAAAATGTGAGTGAAACAACGTGTATTTTTATCATTGCAGTACACTTGTCCCTATAGACAGTATCTTGCTAGCAACTGAAAAATTTAATTATGGTTATTTTGTTATTGCCTAAATCATATGCCACATAGACTACAAAGAGATGATTATCTTGGCATATTGATTTTATGATGGAAAAGTCTATAGTCCTTCAGGGAATGAAGGAGTAAAATCACCTCAGAGTGACAATCACATTTTGAAATTAGATGGCAGAGGAGGATTGAGTGGGCAGAGATAGTAAGTACAAAAGGAAAGAAAGCAGGCTGGAATCTGTAAGGGTTTAATCAGATCTGGAATAACTTCCTTAGCACTGCGGACGTATCCTCATTATTTGCAATTCGACAAAGAGAAATGTAATGTGATGCTCCTGAGCTGCAGAACCAGACAGGGAAGCCAAACATAGCCACCAAAAGATCCTTGAGGATAATGAGAAAGAATAATAGGAGAAAACCACATAGCTTCAAAGAATCATTAATCTTATTAAGTGAGTTAAATTTTAAATATTTTGGTGGCACTGTCCCTAAATCTACAGTCATTTGTAAAGTATCAAATGTCTAAAAATCGTTAGTGCCAACTAGTTATATTAACATTGAAGATCTTGCAAATTCCCCAAAGATCTTGACTAATGGAAAGGAAACTTTATTACAGAAGCCCAAGAGCAGCCACTGAGCTCTACTTTCAGATTGGAATACATCTCAGCAAATTAAATTTTAAAAACAGAAAATGTGGTCTGACACTCTGAAATATAACAGTGCATTTATAGCTTGATAGAATTTTGTAATGAAAGTTATTTCTCCATAATGTAAAGAATATGTACAGATGTTTTTTTAAAAAATATCAAAGAAGACATCCACAGTTAGAAACAATAGATACCAAAATTAAAAATTAATATACATGTAAGGATATTATTGATATGTTGCTATTACTAATGAAGTAGTAGCAATAATAATTAAAATAACTCTCATACCAATAATAACTAAAATAACTCTTACAAAAATCTCACCATAACTAGGAAGATAAAATATTTAATAAGGTTCAAATTACAATGATATAATGTTTTTAAAATAGTTTATACCGCAAAGATTGATATTCATGATTATGATTTATGATAAAAGGTAATTTGAGGCATTGAGTAAAATATTAATATGCTGAAATGCTTGGTATAGTGATAGTTAGGCCTCGAACTCATAGCAATCCTCCTTCCTCTGCCTCTGCCTCCCAAGTTATGGAATTACAGACATGAGCCACCATGTCCAGCATTGTGATATGTGCTAGTTATTGTTGGTGGGAGTGAGTCCCCGTGCCTAGAACTGTTGTATGTAGTTACTGTGGATTAAACCTGGGCCCTTGTGCTTGCAAAGCAGGCATTGGGATCACTGAGCTAAATCCTCGTCCCTTAAGTGTGGTTTTTAACTAAAACATTTTACACTTTTCACTGGGACAAGAGAAGTTGAGCACGTCAGAATTCATACAGAACTTGCCATATCCCTATGGTATTCTAAGATCACAGACCCCGGTGTCAACTTCTCCCTTAACCAGTTTGCAAGAGAGTGTTGAACAGCTTTATGACTTTGGGAAGCAAAAGCACCACTGGAAGGTCTGGAGTAATGGAAATTGGGCGGGTTGACTTTTTCCTTAGAACAAATGTCCCAGGAGAAATATCAGGTTTTGTAGTTTGCTGAAAGAACCCTACCCAATAGGAAGCTCTCCCAGAGATGTGTCAATAGGAAGGCATCCTGTCAACAATTTTCAGCACCCACCTTTTAACTTTCCCTACAAAATAGCGTCTAGCCTCTGTGATTTTACAGATGATAGCAAAAAATTATGAGTCCTCCTGTAGCAACAAAAGGATTCCCTCATCAGGGCGGAATCATCAGAAGGAGCTGAATAGAGCCGTCAGCCTTCCCCGACTATAACCTCGAGCGTGGTAACTGTGCAGAAGCTGACTGCTCGGAGGAACCACACGGGAACTTCGGGCAGTAGAAGAGAACAACCAAGCGAAAGGAACTCCATTATTTTAAAGAAAACAACTAGTGCATTTGTTCTGGACATTTTATGTATTATCCCAGACTTTCAGAAAAAGTGCTTTTTCACCAAAAAGGACACTACATTTCATTCAAAAGCTGTAATCAATATGTACAGGTTTCTGAGAACTTTCTGTTGCTGTGAGTTAAAAAAGGAAAGGTTTTTTTAGTTGCCTAGTTTCAGAAGTTTTAGTCTTTGTTTCTAGTTCCATTTCTTCTGAGAGAGGAGCAATTTTGTGGTGAATGGGTGGGATACAGCTGTTCTCTCCATGTTAAGTTGGAAGCTGAGGTAGGAAAGGACTGTTCTCTGAACAAGACACACAGTTGAAGTGAGTTTCAGCATGACCTGCTCTGAGAAGTCATCTGTGAATAAATTCAAGTGCCCCTCAGTCCACTCACTTCTACAGGCCACCTCTGCCTATTGGTGTATTGAGAATCCGGCCCTCAAAAGATAGTCTTTGATGATGAGCACTTCATGTTGAAACTATTACAGAAAATATTTTTAAAAGTTAGCCCAGGTCAAAAACTGAAAGATTCCAGGAAAAAAAAAAATCACAGAGAAAATAATCACAGAGAGAGAAAAATTATGTAAAGCCCGATCAATGATATTAACTGTACCTATCATAAGAGAAAGTAGAGTATAAATAAAGTGAAACATAGTAGAGGTCTGAGTCATTAGATAAGCCTTTTCAGTATTTTATAACATTCATTTTCCTCCCTGTAATCAGAGGAGAAAACAGAACAGTCTGAGAGAGAATCAGAATTGATTTCAATTTGGAGCAAGCATAGAAGCTGTCAGCCTGAGCTTACTAGACAAGATGACAGAAGAGAAGTTAGAAATATATTCAAAATAAGGAAAATAGGCAAGAAGTTTTGGACAGAGTTAGAAATTAAATTTTTTATATGTTTGGGTTAAAGATTTATACAACCTTGAAAAGTTAGTTAGTATATAAATTAAGGGTATGCCTTCTCATCAGAATTGAAGTTAATTTAATCTTAAAATACCAGGAAGGTGTTTAATCTACTGTGTGGAATACATGGTATTTTATCACCAGTGTATAGAGGTCTTGGGATTTGTATCCTAAAATTATATATAATGAAGTAAATTTAAGAGTAGAAAATGAGAAAAAGTTAAGGTCACTACTACATTTGGGGAAGTGAAAGAAATCAGTTTCACAGTGCTAGAAAATAAATTGATAACTTTTTCAAAATAGGTAATTGGAATTTCTCCAATATAAATTGAAAGTTTTGATAACTAAAGTTAAACATATATTTTGTTAATGTTTACGATCTCAATGTTGAACAAATTTAAGGAATGCTATTCTCTAACATAGAGATTATGTACTCATGAAATATAGAATGACATAATTCTGCTTGATAAATATATATATATTCAGTGCTACCAGTTTAATTTGAATACAACACACTTACAGGCATACTACAGTAAAATAAAAAGTTTAAGACCATAAAAAATAGTTTCAAACATGAAAGGGAGCTTAGCTTTGTAACACACACACACACACACACACGCTCAAACACATAAATGTATGGGAAAATTTATGAAAAAAATGATGTACTGGAGTGACTATATAAGAACGTTAAAATACTGGGCAAGGTTTAATATATTGTTTTACAAATATCGCTATTTTATTATATGTCTTAGCAAAAATCAAAAGTGCTCTCTTTTCTCTATTATGAGATGGGCTTTCTTTTGTTTTGTTATGGAGAGGAAAAGCTGTTGAGAGAGCAAATACATAACTTTATCTTAATTGGTGATATTTACCATGTTCTCCAGGTAATGGTCACTGATAACTTTGTGTAACTGAAGAAAATTAATATTAATAATAGTTTCCAACATGAGAAAACATATGTTCTTATATACATACAAATATGTAAACATGCAATAATATGTAATAATATGTAAACATACACATCATGTATTGAGCTCCATTAAACTAGTATATTTGTTATTTATATTACTAGCAAGAGCCAGGCAAAATTCACTTTAGAAAGTTAAATAAGCAAAAATGCTCAATATCCTCTGCTTAAAGTCACAGAAGAATTTTCTCCCAAATTTAAATGATCTACCATCAGTGATAGTCCTCATAATTATCAATGGGAGAAAGATAAACTATATATCTTAAGAAAAATGAAACAAATGTGAGATTCTTGAGTCTATTACAATTTTAAATTATTAAAAGCATCTTTAATAATCAAGCCTAGAGATTATTTTGGCATTTGTAGCCTCCCTCGTGTTCTCATTTGCACACTCTTAGGGATAAAGACTTTAGTACAGTGAGGCAATCTGTATCTACGCTCCTCAGCTAAATAGATAAGCTTTTTACTGTCAAAACATTTAATTATAAAATTGTTCATGAGATTTTAAAAGGAAATCATTAGAAGGGTAAAAAAAGATTAAATATAGTTTTGAAAAGAGAATGCTTACAGATAAAAAGAAGAGAAGTTTGTAGTCAAGGAAAGAAAGTAATTTGTCATTTCAAGATAGTTAATGAGCTTCACATAGTCTTTGATGATGAGAAAACGTATGATATACACAAAAAGCTTTAATGAAGTATCAAATTATAACAGATAATGAGGTTCTTTTTATAGAATAAGCAATTAATGTGCTGGATTATTCTTTTTATAATGATAAGTATACTGATGACACTACATATATGCAAAACTCTTTTAAATAAAAATGATACATTCTAAGTCAAGATCATCAAGATCAAACTAATATTTCCTTTTCTGTTTTAGTTTTTCATTTTGAAGGATTACCTTCATTCTGAAGATATTATTTCAAATGATTTGCAATACTCTGCTTGACTTGTATGAATGTAAGTATTGGAGAAAGATGCTTATATATTTGATCGAGTAAAGATTAGGTCAATATTTGGATAATGAATTTAGGAATATTATAAATTAAAAAATCAATTAGATTTAATTTTAACATAAAATAATATTTTGAATGATTGTTTTACAATTTCAGAAACAAAATAGGGATGTCAGGTCCTGTCCCAGGATGTAGATTAGTTAAATTACATGGTCAAGTCACAAAAATTGCCTTTTCAATATTTAAATTTCATTATTAAATTTTCTGCATCAAATACATTTAATAAAAAAATGTGTGTTTATAAAATTTACATATATGGCACCAGAGATTTAGCTCCAGAGTACCAGTGTCTATCTGACAAGCACAAGATTCCCAGTTCGATCTCTAGTAACCACATGCCACAATGCCAGCGGCGTGACTCAAGCCTATAAACTCAGCACTGAAAAGCACATACCACAGTGTCGGGAATGGTGGCTCATGTCTGTAATCCCAACATTTGGGAGGCAGAGACAGGAAGATTGATGAGTTTGAGGCTAGTCTGGGCTACATAGTAAGTTTAGGGCCAGCCTAAACTACAAGGCGAGAACCTGTCTCAAAAAAAATAATAATAATAATAATAAATAATAATAATACTCCCCACCATGTCCTTGTTGTTTAGAACTGCTTTTGCTATTCTAGGTCATTCATAGTTCCAGATTAATGTTTGGATTTTTTTTTTCCTAGATCTGTGAAATATACTTTTGGGATTTCAATCAGGATTACATTGAATCTATATAGAAGTTGAATCGATACAGCCATTTTGACAATATTGTTTCCATTGATTCTCAGGAGCAAGGAATCTCTTTCCATTTTTATATTTTCTTCTATTTCTGTTCTTAGAGTGCTTGTAGAATCTCTGTGGAAATCAGTGTGGAGATTCTTCATAAAGCTAGGATTGGAGGTCTCATTTCACTAAGGCATTGCTCTGGTAGGTGTATACACAAAATAATTTTAAAAATCATATCACATTGACATATATGCATCCATTTTATAGCAGTTCAGTTTGTGATTGTTAAATCTTGGAAACAACCAAAATGTCCATCAACTGGAGATTGGATAAAGAAGATGTGGTTGCTTTATAGATTGGAGTATTACTCTGCCACTAAAAATGATGAGATTGAGTCATTCATATTCACATGGATGTACCTTCAGGACATCCTCATAAGTGAAATAAATAGATCATAGATGTATAAATATCATATCTTTTCCCTGGTATGAGAAAAGGAAGATGTAAATAAGAGTATATACTGTTGATAATGTGAAAGAGAAAATATTTTAAGGAAAGAGGGTGTAGGAGTGAATAACAAGGAGAAAAATATATAACAGTAATAAAATGGGAAATTAAAAATTATATATAATTATATATCATATATAAACATCATACATAAACATTATATTAGTATACATAATGCTATATATATTGCAACATATTATTATAATAACATTATATTATTATATCATTTTACATATAAACATTACATATATATATATATGGTGGGGAGGTTCCAGGGTGGGTTAGGGAAGGGGAGAAATGAGAATCAAGTCAATTCGTGTTCTGGTGCAAACTCTCAGTGTTGATAGCGATGATGATGTGTATTTATAATGCACCAATAAAGATTTGAATAAAGAGTCTTAAAAAAAAAAGAACAGACTTTTAAAGAAAGATATTATTGAACAGGTAAATTAAAAGTAATGCTTAAAAAGGAGCAAACATTTTTGTCATTCTTTTAATATATATATATATCTATATATCTTTAGTTTTACATAATTTATAGAAATAATTAGCAAAGACATGAGCTATTTAGCATTCCATTCGGAATTACTTTTTAAACTTATCAGTATTCATATATGCATATGTGCATATATATATGCACACATAATGTGTCATGTTTAAATATTTCATTTATATGTAATATTTAAATAGTTAGAGGCAAAATATACATTAGCAAAAATAAAACATTAAATGACAAACTCTTAGTATTTTTTGTGTTACTTGTTCAGATTCTGATATTTCTTAATTTTAAATTTTAGTTTTTAAATTATTTTCTTTGAAAATTATTTCCAATAAATATTGTTATTGCAATAACTGCTTTCTGATTTTTTATCATTAAATATATTCTGTCAGTTTCTATTAGTTTCACAACATGTTGAGTTTCAGTGTGATATTTTGTAGACGTACATCACATGTTTTGGTGATATCCATTCCTCATTACCCTCCCTTTCGCCTGCATCTCACTCCCATCATCCTTCCCTTTTGTCTTGTAATAGTCTCCACTTTTATGTAATCTTTTAATATTCTATAGTTGGAGAAGTGAGATAACCTATGATCATTACTGGTTGCATTTTGTCAATTCAGAGTTAGAGTAAACAATAATATTTATATGAAAGCAATTCTGTGAATTGTTTTGAGTTGATAGTACTGAAGTTGTGATAAATATTAAATCAGTAACTTTAAATAAGGTGGATGAGGTATCACAGTTTACATAGGTCTCTAAAACCAACTGAAAAAATTCAAGATGAAACAGATACAGTTATTAATTCCTTATGATCAATGTGATCACCATTTGTATTTATAAATGCTATGGAGACATTCAGAGGATCATTGACTCTCAGGAATTAAAATGCAATGAGGAGTAAATAAACGGAGCACAGGATTGTAAGGCAGTGAAACTTCTTCATATGTTGCTCTGTGTTAGATTTAAGTTATTATCCATTTATGCAAAATCATAGACTATTCAGTTCCAAATATGAACCTTGATGTAAACTAATGATTTTGGATAATACCTTATTTGGTTATCAGTTTTAAAATGATATATTCTGTTACCAAGGATAACTAAAATGCAGAAAGGTATGCAAGCATAGGAATAACAGTATTTGGGAAATCTCTATGCCTTTCTAATTTTTCTGTGGGCTCAAATTACTTTTTTTTACAATAAAGCTAAATGAAGGTGAAGAGCTTTTGTACTGCTGTGGGTCATAACTAGCTGTGGGTACAGCTAGATACTAACAAACAAGCTTCCTTTTTCAACTTTCTATCCTTGAATTTCCTGTTTGCAGAATTTACTTTCAAAAGCTTGCCATTGTAAATTTGTTCTCTGGTGCTTGGAGATGTAAGTCTTTTTAAAAGCGTCTGCCAGTTTTACAACACAAGAATATCTTTCTCAAAGACTTGAAAACATCTCTGTGAAATGAAATCATCAAGAAAGCTGGGTTTTTATTGCCCAATTTCTGCTGGAGGTCATGTGCCTAAATTTGCAGGTACTCGCTGCATGTTGTAAAATCACTCTCACTGAGCAGATATGAGAAATTTTACTTTTACTTTGGGTAAAGACAATGAGGAAACACAGGCAGGTTAAATCCTCCAATTCCAGTGCTCTTTTTTTCTTTGAAGCTGAGCTCAGATTGAGTTTTTGACCTGTCTTTCCCATTCCTACAGTCTGAAAGAAGGTTTTCATTACTTGCTTTAAATTCCTTCCATGTAATTTTTTTCTGACTTCTTTTTCATATTTTCATTTGTGTTGATATGTATGGATAAAACAGTAAATAGATTGATATAGATGTTGCTTTTGTCTTTGTGTAGGAAATGGCAAAAATAATCTTTTTTTGTAATGCATTAATTCTTGTATTTTACTACTTTGACATAAATTTCTTTATTTTGTCTTATTAAAAAAAGAGCATATGCAACTCTAAGAGTAAATTCAAAGTAAGATGAAAAAATTTGAAACTGAAAATTATAAAACATTTTTATGAAACATATCCAGTCAGAATTCAACAAAAATGTTTAATTTTCTTTCAATACATTTTTCAATAATTAGACCTTATGAGAATATGAATAACAAATTTACCTTAGCATTTTGTCTGATAATATAGGACAAGATATTCCAAGTAATTGAAAGCACACTCATGATGCCTCATGGTGACATGATGACTCATGGTGTTTAAGACACATAACTTTTTTTTTTCTTTCTTTTGAAGACAGGATCTTGCTTTGTAGTTCTGGTTGGCCTGAACTCACTCTATAGCACAGGATAGCCTGGAATTCACAGCAATCTCTTGCCTCTGCCTCCCAAGTACTGAGATTATAACTGTGAGCCACACCACTAAAACACACAACTTTATAAACAGAGGAACTTAATTTTTCAGTAGTATACTTCTGTACATGTGACATACAAACAGAAGCATTCTAATAGATTATGGGTTTGGTATTTTATTTAAAACTTGGGAAAAAGTTTCCCTTAAGATGCAGGATCATTCCTTTTCAATGAAAACTTACTGTTCAAAAAATTGTCTAGCACGCTATGCATGGATACATGTTGTAGAAGAAGGAAAGTTAGAAATATATTTAACTGTGCCGGGCATGGTGGCTCATGCCTGTAATCCCAGCACTCGGGAGGCAGAGGCAGGAGGATTGTGATGTGAGTTTGAGGCTGAGCTCAGGGCCAGCCTGAACCACAAAGCGAGACCCTGTCTCAAAAAACCTAAAAAAAAAAAAAAAAAAAGAAAGAAATATATTTAACCCTTTTCATGACTTATGTTTTCATGTTTTATGGCAGATTTGCCACAGGATGTTCCAACTAGTATTATTTTATACTCTAATTTTTACTGTGAATTATTCTGTGGGGAATTTTCATTTTTTGATTAGAATAACTTCTTACATATTACTTTTTGCATTGCTTCTGCTAAATTATAGATTGACAAAGATAGTTGAACCTTGATCATGAAACTTCTTATAAGATTACAGAGTAATTTATCACCCAAGAAGCAATACTTATACAAGTCATTTACACTATAGAATACATGAAAAATCTACTTCTATTATAAAGTTTTGACATACATAATTTTTTCAAATATAAAAGTAACTCAGCAATTCTAAATCAGGTATATCCCAGTGGGGTTACCCACAATAGAAATGCAAATTTTCATTGTCTTTCTATAAACAGCAAACATGAAAGGAATTTTACAAATAAACAAAATCATCTCAAAAGAGATAGTGATTTTAAGTGTAAGAAAAAAATCTATATTGAATTTTACAAAGGCATATAACTGTGTATACACAGTGAGAAAAAAATTCACAGAAAGAAGGTATTCCGTATTTTAGATCTTCAAGATCAAAGGCTTCATTAGCTTCAGTTTAAAACTGTCTGGGGACGTGCTGCTAAGGTTTGTTTCCTTAACAATATAGAATTTACATTTTTCAATGTTAATTATGTAATAAGCACATGTAATTTTACCAAAAGCTAATTAAAGTGTGTCTTCTTTTGAATATCAAGAAAATGAGGGTCAAAGATATTAAGGAATTTCTACAAGGCCTTGATATAAACAACACAGGCAGCTTTTGTTTTATTCTAGATTGTGTTTATTATAAAACACTTTCTGCCCTGTAATGAATTTTCTCAGGCCCAAGAAGTGTTACAAATTCACATTTCTTGAATAGTAACAACTGATTATGTGGGTATTGAGTGAACTGCAGGGAGATAAATACTAGAAATCATGAGTATAATCAATGGGATTTGAGAGCAGAAAGAAAAACATTTTGGTACTAGTCAGTCTTACAGCAGAAGCAGTTAATGGATGAGCCCAACTCTGATGAAATGAAAACTGCAGAATAAAAAGAGGAACTCAAGTAATGGGAAGAGCCTTCGGTCCATCTCTCTAGAGTTAGTAATTCGCAACTGCTGAGATCAAATTATGTCAATGAATTTTCTCTGGGTCCCTTTAAACTAAGAAATGATCATGCCTGCACTTAGATAATAAGGACATATTCACTATATTTATTCTGAAGGGAACAAAATATCCATTTTAAGCAACCTATTGGTATATACTTTATCAGTGCTATCATATCCTCCATTTCTCCCTCCCTCTCCCTCTCTCTCTCTCTTTCTCTCTCTCTCTCTTCTGCCTTCCCTTTCCTTGCCCTTCTAAGTCCATAATGATTACTCAGATTTTAGGCAAATTTAAAATAAATAGAAGAAATAAAATCTAGGAAGAAAGGAAATAAGGAAATCTAGATTATAGATTGTATTTAATTGATGGTTGAGGATACAAGCAATACTCAAATCTTTCTGCCTTCCAGGAAACTCACCCAAAGATACTTAAGGTCTTCAAAACAATAAACCTGGTGGTGAACTTCTTTTTCATGTGTTTACTGTGGTTCCTCTAACAATCAGACAACAATATTAATGTGAAATTGATCTCAAATGCAAACACATATAAATGATTTGCCTTGGAACCTGACAATGAGAATACACATTTTAGATAAACGGTCTGGAAGACAGGACTTCAAAACAGCCAACTCTGGCTGGCTCCTGGTAGTATAACTGGGTTCTCAGCTGCTAGAGATTCCTGTAGATTATTTCTAAATTCTTCTTGTCCTCAACAATGAAACAGACAAAACAAACATGAAGGGTAATAAGTGTTTACATTTACTAAAAGTAGGAAAAGAGAAACTTGTGCTGCATCCTGAATGTGGGCCAATTAAAGGTTGGAAAAGAAACACACCCTGTGAAAATACACTTGGGTTGCTCAGAGAGGTATGAACAGTCCCCAGCATAAAGGCCACTGTCTTTTGTATCTCTTGCTCCTCAGAGTTAAGATCAAGTTTTGACCATCCTATCAAAAACTTGCTTGAGTTCCCATGAGAAGAGTTTAAGACTATATCTTCTACTTGGTCCAGGGGCAGGTATTTGGAAACTATTCTACATGCATGTCCTGGAACTGTTATCATGTACAGGTCATACTTACTTACCTAGCCAGTTAAAAATACCTTAATCTCCTGACTCGATGTATCTCATTTCTCTGAGAACATACAGTCCACTCTTGAATGCATCCTAAACTCTCTTATCTTTGACTGAGTTTCCTGGAAGGAAGAAAGATGAGTATTTCTTCTGTCCTAAACCAGCAGTTGAACACAATCTGTAACCTAGATTTCCTTGCTTCCTTTCTCTATAGATTTTATTTCTTATTCTTTTTCAATGTGTCTAAAATCTGAGAAATTACCTTCCCATGTGTCTCTTCCACCTGTGTCCTGAAAATTAGTTTTCCACGGTGGGAAACAAGGAACTTATAATCTTAGAGTATAAAACAGGATAAGTTCCTTATTTTCAGCCTCAGGGATCCTCAGACCCAGTTCAATAACAGAATGATTATGCAATTCATTTGTAAGTCTCATTTAATCTCCAAAACTGCCATTGTTCCTCAACTCATTTGTCAATTATATTAATGTGAAATTATAATTTATTAACACTAAAACATGCATTGATTTATAATCATTTGCAAAGATGCCGATATCTATCTATCTATCTATCTATCTATCTATCTATCTATCTATTTATATACATACATACATATATACATGCATTGATACAGATATTGTTATATACATGTATGCATGGAGAGGTAAATTATAGAATTTATAGAATTGTTGTAAAGATAATTGCAAATAAAAATCCTACATAAGATAGTTAAACTTTATTAGCAACTGGGCTGGCTTGTTAGCCATCGAGGGTATTACAAAGCACAATTGTGGTATGTCTGGGTGAACTACAGAAAAATGACCTGTGGATTTATATCTGGTCCTTCATCCCTTAATATCTGGTAGTGTTCTTTTTCTCTCTGAGCTTCCTGGGCAGCACATCTTTCTTTCATATTTCTGCTTTGGAGAGAGCCTATCATGGAAGGAATCCCCAGACATATAAGCTACAGGTACTTCTCCTCTTTAAATTGTACGTGTCAAATATTTGGCCTCTGCAACAGAAAAGCTAACCAACATGCTATTGGAAAATCATCAAAGCATCTTACTCATTCTATTTTATACAAAAATAAGTCCTTGAAGAGAACTAAACTTTTACTTTTTTCTCCTATATCATGACTGAATTAGATCAAGAGTAACTCACAATACTACCAAATTATAAATTTTTATTCAAAGCAGTTGAAAAACTAAATTTGAACAGGGGTATAATTATATCACTCTCCCACACTAATGAAAATAAATCCTGAAGTATCATCAAATTTGTAACATTTATGAAAAATATGCACTATGTTTAAACAAATGTTAAAAACATCAAATTAAGTGTAAAATAAATTTATTTATGGAAAAATTTTAAAATCATGTGTAAGTTATAGAAATGGAGATTTCAAAATACACAATGTAGATTTTCCCATAAATTAAAGCTAGTCAGAGTTAAAGAAACTATTGAAAATGTTTATTTTTGTTCCATGAATTTCTCAAAGGACTCAGGAATATTCTGAGATAATTGAACAGTGTAGAAAGGTCACTATAGTTCCTTACAAAGTTGAAAAAAAAATGAAGAACGTAAAGTCCCAGCCAACTCTGTACATATCTTTTATGAATATAGTCCAAAAATTCCCTACAAGTATACCTGACTGTGTTAGTGCACAAAACAAAAGGAGCAGCATTACCTGCTGGTAATACTGAATAATTCATTGCCTAATATATGACTTTACTTAGAGTCAAAAAATAAACACAGAAGTGTAGGACAGATGAATTGTGAATTCCCGACAGCTTCAGTGAAAAGACCTGGAGTTTAAGTTGACTACAAGGAGAAAATAAGGCAGTAGCATGACAGAGCTGTCAGAAAAGCAGTTTTGACTTGGAATTAATACATCTGGAATGTCCATATTAAAGTAGAGAAATGAAGAAGCGTTAGTACAGTAGTTGTCAGCTTTTCTCAGATAACACACACAAAGTCAGATCAGCTCTGGAAACTTCAGGTTAAATGAAAATGTAACATATTTAACTGGGTATTTTGTATTTATCTTTTACTAAAGGAAATGAAATATCATTTTATTTAATAAACTTAATATGGGATTTGGAAGAACTATATTCAATTACCAAAAATAAAATTTCATAATGACTTTATTCTTTCTTCCAGTAACTCAGATACTTGTTGGTTGTTTAATATCTGACACAAGGAGATTTACAATGACCCAAGAAAATGTGGTCACTGTAGATGAAGAATTTTTAAACTTCAGAGATGATATTTCCCTACACTATTAACAGTTGAACCAACGATAGTAAATCTCACACATAGAAAGGAAAAGATAAACAAGATCACCTAAATTAGGGCCGGGGAGTTAGCTCAGTGGCTCCGGCGCCTGTCTCGCAAGCGCAAGGGCCCGGGTTCGATTCCCCGGTAACCACATAACAATACTGGGTGTGGAGACCCACACCCAGCAGCAACCAGTACCACATACCACAGTGCCGGGCGTGGTGGCTCACGCCTGTAATCCCAGCACTCGGGAGGCAGAGGCAGAAGGATTGCTATGATGTGAGTTTAAGGCTGAGCTCAGGGCCAGCCTGAACTACAAAGCGAGACACTGTTTCAAAAAACCTAAAAAAAAAAAAAAATCACCTAAATTAGTTGATAGAGTGTTCAAGGAAATCACATTCTTTGAGAGGTGAATAAGTAAACTAGAGGTATACAAGGATTAAAATATTATGGTAATGAAAGTGGAGACGATGAGCTGAAGAAGCTTGCAGAATTGTACAAAGATGTTCAGCTAATAAAAGAAATAATGCTATGAACATAGGCAACTCATAGAACAAGTATCATAGAAGTATATTCAGAGTACTCTAGTTCACATTGTGTCTACATTTTTTCCAGTTCATAACTTTCAAATATAAATTATGGCAGCTTAAAATACTTGTTTATGTCTAAATAAATTAAAATCATTTTTACAATTTAATATTTATTGTTCATAATTTCCATGCTTTGTTCCTCTGGAGTATTTTATCAAATTAAGTTTGTATCAATGGTCAGAATGTAACAGTTCAAATCCTTAGTATATGACACTTCCAAATTTTTTATTCTTGAAGTTCTTATAGGCTACATAAAATATTCAATTGCTAGTGTGAGTTTCCATATTAACTGGAGTAATTCTAACAAGAAAAATCAAAAACTTAGTCTTTATCTTTCTTGAATTAATCATTATAAAATTTGTATTACTTTGAACATACTAGTTTGAATTTTCTTTTCTAGAATTTACTATACAAAATACCATGAGGAGAAACTATAGAATGGTGTAGCTCTGTGATTTTTTTTAGATACTAAGGTACAGATGAAAGCTTCAGTTGTATATTAACAAAGAACAAGGCAATTTATAGAACTATCAGTGAAATACAAATAAAGTTTGAATCTTAATTCGTAATGTATTATGATATTTGATTTATTAAATTTCCAAATTTATGATAAGGTTCAGATACTAAAATTTTCAGGAACTGTATAAAATCCGTTTTTCTGCTGTATCACTATAAACTTATACAATTGGCTACAATTGACCAAAAATATTTATCAAAAACTACATATGTGCAAATTAGTACAAGTAAGCAGAATGTCATCAACACCCATTGAAGGATGCCTTGTACCTCTACCAGTTGATTTCTGAAATCTATGTAAATGGAAATACCAAATAATTTAATTTTAAATATCTATTGTTCTTTTGTAAATGTATAATTACATCATATTAGTTAAAATTTAGGAACAACAATAAATGACATTCTTATATTATTCAAATAAAAGTAGTAGAAATAAGAATGATAATTTATATCTATAATAACAGGACACCCTCATATAAAACATCCAATGTTAACCTTTCTATTAAATTATGAATCTTAAATAATGATAAAATTAATGAAAATAACCTAGTATAGATGCTTATACTCATTATTTTTCTTTCTTTTTTGGAGATGTTAGTCTTGTTATATAGTTCTAGCTAGCCTAGAATTCACTGTATAGCACAACTTAGCTTCAAACTTTAGCCTTAGATTCCCAAGTCCTGGGATTTTGGACATGGTCCACCACAGCTGGCTCACAAATGCCTATAAAGTGTTGAGATTGTAACAAAAAAGTAAGGAAACAAATTTTATATATATGGGGGGTGGTAGGGTGGGTGGGGCTATGGGAAAAAATGAGAATTAAGTTGTGTCTTATACTGGTACAAATCCCCATTATGGAGTGCAATCATGATGTGTATATTTAATGTACCAATAAAGATAATTAAAAAAAAAAGAACAAAAGTTTTATGAAAATTTGGGAATGGAAACTGAAAAGTTCATATTTTCATAAGCAATCATGTTAAGTTTTAATATGTTACTACTGGAATTTCAGTTTTATTTAATATATACTCAGACAAAAATTTTAAACTTTGCAGGAAAAAATTCTGGCTCAAATAAATGATTCAAACCCATGGTTTTAGCTAATCATAAATTAACACTAGAGATTTGATTTCCACACTTATTTCAGGAAATTTGAGTTAATTAATCAATTAATTAAGTCACATAATTAAAATCAAGTATTAGTTATGTGCTAATTTAGTTTCATAGAATATAGTTTATTACATAATTTAATTTCATACTATATAAAATATAGTTTCACATCATATGATCTGTATATAGTTAGTATTTGCAAGTGTGTACATTATTTTGCCAATTTAAAGAGATTTATTTTATATAGCATTGCCACATTTGTAAAGAACAACTTATATTGCCACATTTGTAAATAACAGCTTTTTTTTTTTTTTTTTTTTTTCTTTTTTTTTTTCTGAGACAGGGTCTTGCTTTGTGGTTCAGGCTGGCCCTGCGCTCAGCTTCAAATTCACATCACAGCAATCCTCCTGCCTCTGCCTCCCGAGCTGGGATTACAGGCGTGAGCCACCACGCCCGGCACTGTGATATGTGGTACTGATTGCTGCTGGAATGAGTCTCCACTTCCAGTATTGTTACTATGTGGTAACCAGTGATGGAACCCAGGCCCTTGCGCTTACAAGATAGGTGCCGGAACCACTGAGCTATAGCCCCGGCCCAATAACAGCTTTCTTAACAACTTTGTTCATGCTATAAACATGAGTAAATGTATAATAGAAATGAGAACACATTTAAAAAATTTGTTTAACATAGACTTCTTGAAAGTATTTAATGAAAGGCAAGGTATAGCAATGTGGTCACTGTGAAAATTCTAGAGTTCTAGCTTCAATTCAGCCATAAGTACTTAAATAAATAAATTTTGTAAAACTCGTGCATTAAAAAAACCCTAAAATTACTAAAGTTATGCTACTAAAAACATTTCAGGGTTTAGAGGTGCTGCTCATTGGTGCTACATCTTCCTGGAAGTATCTGATTTCCTTACTATTTAAAAGAAGTCTCTATATTTTCTATCATCTATCTTTTATTTTACTATTTATTTCTAATTTGACTTTCTCATATAAAAGAAACAATGTAATATTTAAGTCTGTGTTCTGACTTATTGCATTTAACAGTACGGTCTTGAGTTTCACCATTTGCATAGAAATACCACAATTTTAATCTTATTTATGGCAGAATAGTACTCCTATGTATATTAAATAGCAGATTTTCTTCACTCATTATATGTGATAGGCATATATGCTATTTCTAAAATTTAGCTATTGTAAGTTACTGCTATAAACATGAGTAAAGATGTATAGTTACAGGGATGGGGAGAGGAAGATGAAAGGGATGTAATGAAAGAAATATTTATAAAAATGAAATAGAGCTTTTGCAAATAAGATCAACAAGACTTGGGGAAAGCCAGACACAGTGATGCTCACTTGTAGTCCCACAACTGGAAACCCTGTGGCAGGAGAACTACCATGAGTTTGAGACCAGCCTGAACTAATAGTGGAACTTTGGTACACAGAAGATAGAAGGAAGAAAAAATAACAGAGAGAGAGAGAGAGAGAGAGAGAGAGAGAGAGGAAGAAAGAAAGAAAGAGAGAGAAAGAAAGAAAAGAGAAAGAAAGCTATAAGAAAGAAAGAAAAAGAGGAGAAACAGAAGGAGATGAGAGAGGAAGGACAGAAAGGGAATCAAGACTTGTTACGTACATGTACAAAGACTGTATAATAAAATTAATCATTAAGTTCTTCAAATACTTACTAATAAAAATTTCAAGGTGAAAGGGGACAATGTTGAGATTGTAACAAAAAAGTAAGGAAACAAATTTTATATATATGGGGGGGTGGTAGGGTGGGTGGGGCTATGGGAAAAAATGAGAATTAAGTTGTGTCTTATACTGGTACAAATCCCCATTATGGAGTGCAATCATGATGTGTATATTTAATGTACCAATAAAGATAATTAAAAAAAAG